>VZRX01020492.1:268934-285520 GCA_013398075.1 Notiomystis cincta
AAGTTCCACAATTGATTCATGATCAGTATAATATGCAACTAAAATTATTTATTCTGATTAATCTTGTAAATTCATACAATTGTCTTGCTGAGAGCTATCATCTTTGTGTTTTGTTCTGTTAAAATCTAAACCAAACAAAAAATGAAAACTCTCCAGTGCCTTTTTCATGCTCTTGTAGTTACAAAAAGGAGTTACACACTAATTTGGACATTTTCTCACTCAGCTTTGGTTGACTACAGCATGTGAAATAGAATCTATTGAAGTTATGGCAAGGAATTTTTCAAAGTTCTTCACTGTTGACCTGCCTCTGCTCTTTTACTAATTCAGCTGAAGCATAAAGAAATTATGTTAAGTGCTTCTAGAAATCCTTCCTTTTAGAGGAATCAGAAGGAGCGTTTGAGACAATAATATTTTCACAAAATTGCACTCATTATTTAAAAAACAAAAAAAAAATTGTCATCTGCAAATTCTGCTCAACATGTGGTTTTTTGACTTCCCTGAACAGAAGGATGAATAACAACTTCAGGATTTCTCCCTGTGTATTTTATTCTTTGATCTTAGAGTATTACTTGCTGGTAATATTTGTCCTTTTTCTTCTGGCTTCCTTTGGTAAATGAATATATGTGGAGCTTCTAAAAATTGCTTCAGTGGAACTAGTAAAAAGGGAATTACACAAACCCATTCTCTCCCCCAAAAACAATCCCCTTGAAATAGCTAATTATTTTCATGTTTGTGGGCATCCCTACACTAAGACTCTTCTGAACTCCCACGGTTCTAGACTGTCTCAGTTTCTGACCTCCCAAGTAAAACTTTTAGTGGAAATGCAGTGTCAAAAGACTTCTCCTTGATCTCTCTGAAAAGGCTTTTTCTTGTTATAGTTTCAAGTTCCTCAGCTGCAAATCTACTAATTACAAAGCAGATAATTAGGTCCGTATAAAAGCCGCAAAAAATCCCAGACTTAGAAATCATCTCAAAACAGAGGTTAGATCTCTTTGTAAATTGGCTAGCCTGAATAAAGGATTACATTATGGAATATTTAAGAATATTCCTCATTATTAGCTGAAAAGAAAAAGAAAGTCATTCTAGATATTGTGTTTGGGGCAGTTCCATAATGACAGGAAGAATTCTCTTTTTCCCTCCCCTTTTTCTTTTCTTCTAAATTTGTAGGAACAGAGTTTAAAATTTCCTGAACTAACTGAAAATAGCACTCAACAGGGTCTGTCTCAGTTTTCTGTAGACCATCCCCTGAGTATTTGTACATATTGATGAGAGCCTGCTCCTCTCCAGGGTAAAGAGGCTCAGTTCTCTCAGCCTTTTCTCACAGGACAGATGCTCCAGATCATCAATCATCTCTGTAGTCCCTTGTGAGACTCCCTCCAATGTCTGTCCTGTATTGAAAAGGCCAGAACTGAACACAGTGCTCAGGTGTGGCCTCCCCAGTGCTGAGCAGCAGGGCAGGATCACCTTCTTTTGGGAGTTTCTGTGTAAGGCAGCTCTGGACATCACTGATGCCCTCTGGTGCAGGGTCACACTGCTGGCTGGAATTCTGCTTGGTGCAGAATTCTGCTGAGCTGCTTTCCAGTTGGATTGCCCTGAGCACATGTTGGTTCTCCAGGAACAGGACTTTGCACTTGCTTGAACTTCCTCAGGTTCCTGTCAGCCTATTTCTCCATATATTGAGGCCAACCTTCTTTGCATAGCTAATACAATAATTTTGGTGCTCCTGTGAAAAGGTATTTCCTCACCTACTGCAGTGTAAATTATGGTTAGTTTTTTTTTCTCTTGAAGCCTGTCTCCAAAACAGGGTACACTCGTGCAGCCAGAATCAGGTTAGTCTGTAACCAAGTTTCTTTTTCATATGTCATGTTGTGGATATTTAAATTAAAAAGTAAACCTAGAGTTGATTTCCTGCTAATTCTATGTTATTTTGTATATTTATTGAAATATTGTATGTATACCAGTTTGCTAAGGAAAATTATTATTTTATATCTAATGTCTTTCTGTCTAATACATTCAATCTTCTATATAAGTAAAACCTCATAAGACCAAGAAATAATGATTTAAAAGAATCTTTTTCTGGAAAATATTGTACTTTTATTTAAATGAATGTATTCTAGATTACCATAAGGTCATGTGTGTCAGAACAAAGAAAAATCCTATTCTCTTTAAAGTAGGATTGGGTTTATCAGTGTTATGTGATAATTACCTTCATTCATGTCCTTTATTTCCATGGCTCTATTAAATTATGTTACTTTCCTTAACATCCTATTTTCATAACAGTCATTTTGGGAATAGGTACAGACATTTGCAGAACTAATATGGCATTTAATTTTTCTGAAGGCCTTAGAAAAATTGCCTATTTCAAAACCTTTTATAGAACTGTGTTTGAAAATGTTCCTTCAATATTTTATTCTGAAGTGATGTTCTAGTCTTCTAAATTCACCTTTCTAATCATGATAAAAAAGTACCAAGTGGGCTCTTTAACCTTTACTTCTGAAATATATTAAATACCTGATTATGGTTAAACATAAAGAATGTTATTAGGAAATGATAGTGGTTACCACTGTTGGTGATACTGAAGTGAAAATTTTGTAACACTGGAATCATTAACATGGCTAGGAGAAAAAAAAATATAGTCTTTAACCTTGCCAGAGGCCTAATAAATTCAGTAATTTTCTAAGAAATGTGAGGAAAAAGAAGTAATGAAAGTCTTTTCAGTGGTTAATGACTTCTTCATTCTTCTCTTTAAAGTTAATCTGTGTTATTTTTTTCCTGAACCTTTTTCCCAGTCACTGTCAGGTGCTTCACTTCCTGTAGAAATCCTGTCTTATGCACCCCAACATTCAGAATGACTCTTCAATGCATTAACACTGATGTTTTTACCCTCTTTTTTTTTCTGAAATGGATGTGATTTTCTAGAGTATTTTTGTTTTTTGACTACATCTTTCTGCCAGCATGAATATATTCCCAAGAATTTACATGCATGAATCTGTGTGTATAGTCTCTTAGCTATTAATATCTAGTTTTTCAAATGTTAGAAAATTTAGCTTCTTCTTCTTAAAAAAAAAATCTCAAACCATATTAAGCCCCAGCCCCCACCCCCCGGAAAAAAATCCCCAAAACAAACCAGCAAATAATCACACCAAACTTGTGTAAAACCTGGGGGACAGAGGTCATGTGCTACATGAGAATAGGTAAATTAAATATTTTACAAATTTCTGAATTGTTTTTCTGGATGAGTTTAATAACTTGAGACACCAGAATGTTCAGGATGGAGTCATTCCGAAGAGTGCCATCCAAAAATCACAGTCATTCTCACAGCCCAGGCAGTAGTCAGCTCTTCCCACAGGGTGTATTAGCAAAACCTTTCCACATCAGCAAAGCCTTTAGATCAAATTTCACTTCTTCAAAAGTTATCTAACAGACCTGCTGAAAAAAACTGACATAACTGAGAGTGAATTTGCCCTTGTAGGGTTGTAATTCGAGTTTTTGTGAAAGTTTGTAAAACCTCAATGGACAAAACTAAAAGCATGATGAAAAAATAAAAGTGTTTGAAATGAAAACATCTTTCTGTGGCCTTCCTCTATCAAAGTTAGACTAAATCTTCACCAACCATACTGAATTTGTAGTATAGGTGAGGATCCAGGCCTTTGGTAGTGCAGTTCTCATGAGCTGAGCATGTGCTGGCTCACATGAGCTGGGCATAGGATGAAGGCATTTGTGTTATCTGAGAAAAAAAGTTCTGGAAATAGACAATTACATGCTAATTTCTGAAATGAGATGAAAGGTGGTCTTCTGTAATCTACTTTGGTTGCTTAGATATCTTTTGTTAAAAGTCTGTTACTGGCCCCTAATAATTGGATGTGTCTTACTCTTTTCCTACAACACCAAGTTCAGTTTGCCATCACCTTTTACCCCTAAAAATTGTTTCCTATTTGCTGAGGTAAAAGCCCGTATTTTACATTCTTGAGTAATAATTATTGATACCATGAATCATACAAATCTAGCTGATTCGGACTGTGTGAAATTATGTTATAGGCTTGAAACTGTTAAGAGTAATGTTACTGTAGCTGTGGCTTTGAGGTGATGGATAACCTTGCCTATTAAATTGTTGCCATAGAGATTGATCCTAAACCCCAGTTAAAACAGTAAATGAAAATCAAACTATCATAACAGTATATTGACTTATATATCTGGCCTTTTCATCCAAATCAGGTTTTCTTATTAGAGTAATCCTATACAACGCAGTTGGTTCAGTATATGGTAAAGAATAAGAAGAATGTTGATAAAATTTTGGAAGTTCACCAATTTAAAGCACTCTTCTCCCTAATATTAAAATTTTGCATTCCCATTATTCCATCATAATAACTGTTCCTCTTTGGATAGTGGGACAAATGAGAGTAGCTGATTTGAGTAGCCAAATCCAGCTACTGGTGATTAGCACTATCAAAGGAGTTTCTTGTTCTCTGAAATATTGTAGATCTCTTACTCTTCTGGAAACACCCAATCTGTCTAGCAAACACAAAACAAAGCAACTATGTGTGCATAGATGTTAAAGTAGGTAAAAGTCCTGTCTTTGCACCAGGAAGCCTAAGTATTTTAAAGAGAACCATTGAAAAAGCAACAGCTTATAATAGAACTAGAATTATTATTTCCTCACCATCACCACTCCTTATTCTTTTTTAACCCAACAGAAAACATGAAATTCTGCTGAGATACTTGTAGAAATGCTTATTTATTTCCTTTTTGTTTCTGTGACACATGTTTGAACTTTTAGGCAGGATTCTGATTGTAGCAAATTAGATGCTGGTGGACAAGTTGCCTTACCTTATGAAATTATGGGCAAATCAGTAATTTTGGATAATCTTTGCAATTTAGAAAACTTACATTGATGGATGTTTTATTTCACTTTCTTTTGAAGATTAATATTAATCTTTCGATTTTTTGATCCTTTCTTTATTGAACTAGTTACAATTTTTCCTTAACAATGCTTCTTTAATGTCATCATAGTAAAGCACGTACTAAATCTGTTGTTGAATAAACTTTCTTAAAATTTATTTTCAGCTGAGAAAATTGCACGAAGTAGTGTTTATATTTATCAAAAATTGCATGAAGTAGTGTTTATCAAAATTTATACACAGATGAGTTATGTTGCTTGTTAGTTTTTTATCTAATGTAAGTCAAAGTAAGTCCACCATAGAGTATGGAACTACTGTCAAACTGAAGACTTATATATATATATATATGTTGGCCTTAGGTGCTCAGAAAAAAACAAAAAAAGCTGCAACATTATAAACACTACTGGACTATAAATACTGCAGAAAATAATATATATTTTTCTTTTTAAATGAGTTTCCAGTCTCTTATCACAAGTTGTGGGGAAAATTTTGTAATTTTGTAACCTGCAAAGCCTTGTATCGAATTTTATTTTTACAGTTGCTAGTTTTACATTTTCAGTTTAAGGATGACTTAATGTGGGGAGCTGAGTGCTCAACAGACTTTGGGCTGGATATGTTAGGTTTGAAACAAACCTAAAGATTTCTGTATTTCATGGTATATGCAGTAGACTCTCTTAGTTTTAAATGCTTCTGTTCCAGAACAACTGATCAAGAATAATAATTTTGAAAATACCAAGAAGTAAAAATGAAAATCTGAACCACCATTACTGAACCAGTAATGACTTCTTAAATTTGGAAAAAACCAAGCCAACCTCATCCCTGAAACATTACATGTGTGAATGGTCTCCATTGCTGCATTGTGTAGTTGTTCTGAAACTTCATAATGACAAGAGAAATGTCACTCTTGCTTAAAATTTCTATTCCAAAAGTTTGAGAAGAATAATCCAACTAGCATGCTTATCTCTCTGTTGCAAGCTGCTTTCCTTGCTTTTTCAGGTGCCAGAAATTCCAGCTGCCCAATATCCTACTGAGAAAATCTTCAATTTCCCCTGGCAGCTTTTATGAAACAGCAAACTTTATCAATTATAAAAACCTTACAGAAGATCTAAAGTTGAAAATGCCAGGAACAATCTAAACCCAACCAAATAAAAGCTTAGGGTTTATCTGCTGCTTTGATTATTTATGCTCAAACTCACTTAAGGAGAACATCCTCTTTTCCTTAACAGATCTGAGATTGCTGTGAAGTTTTTCCAGAGCTGGTAGAGTTGAGAAGTCTCGATGGCATTGAGGATGCTTCACTTTGGTGGCCAGAGGCTTGGCTGTAAACAATTCTCTTTAGGGAAAGTGGCAACAGATCCCAATGTGGAGTTGTTTGCTCCAGGAATGTTTGGAATCAGAACGCCTACCAAACGTCTCTGCTCTAGTAAAAACATAGAGAACAATCACAAAGAGAAGGATACAGACTCTGTGTGGAGGGATTGTTTGTTTCTTGGCTGGTTGGTGTCTGTTATTTCTAGGTTGCTTGCATAAGGGATTTTTCTCCAGTGCTCATCAGGTTTCTGTGCGCACAGATCTTCAATTCTGAGTCTCCGATGAGCTTTTTGAGCTAAATAGAAATTGAGTTTTATTACTGACCCAGCAGAACTGTTTCCATAATCAAACATGTAACTACTGATTGCACAAAAGCTCTTTGTACTACACCATTCATGTGCTTAGAATATAGCATTTTAGTTTATTTTGTGTTACTCTGTCTCACTTTGATCCTCAAATGACATTTTGAAATGCATGAACTTTGAACATATGATGGCACTGTTGTGTAATCACTAAACTCTCTTTAGTGACTACATGCCCCTTGCCATGTGTGGTTTTGTTTTTCAGAAAAAAAAAGCCACAAACAAACCCCTAAGAAGGCTCCAGACAGTAGTCTTTATGGTTTTGTAAAAAAGCCTTTTCTCAAAAGGTCATCTATTTTCACCCCATCCATGACTTTCAACCTCCTTTATCGACCAATATCTTGATCTCTTTTAATTTATTCATATTGTCAGTGATTTCACCCTTTTTTTCTTTGTGTTTTCAAAAGCACAGCATGAAAAATTTGATTTTTTATTTCATGTTTTGCTTGTTTACTATCAGCATACTTCTGACAACTCATGGAGGTTGATTCCAATGTCAATATTCCTAAATGATTCTCCCAGCAGAACTCTGGGCCTGCAAGTGTGTGTGTACAACCCAGTGAGATTTTGTTGTCCCTGGGGCCCCATCAAAACAACTTTCAGTCTATTTGCTCAAGAATGATAATAGAGGTGTACCCTGCAGGAAGCCAGATAGAGGGCTTCCTGCCTCCTATACAGGAGCAATAAATGGAACTCCAAAGTTCAGGGGACCTGGGAAGGTCAAGTGAAAGGAAGCTGTGTCCTTTCATTTTCTAGCTAGCTGAAACTGGTAAATTCTGATTGGATTGGTTTTGCTTCAGAATTCTTCTCTAGAAAAAAAAAAACACCAGCTTAAAAGAAAAAATTCTGGAAATCATAGTTCTCAGAAACTTTTTCTCTGTTCTTTGGGTCAGTTCACATGTCTTCAGGCTTGTACTGTCAGCAGCAGTAGCAAACACAGATGACTCAGTTTGCAGCACTTTGTGTTTGTTTCCCTCCAGGGAAACAAAGGACAAGTATAAATAGTGCTCCTTTACCCTTTAGTTGCCTCATTAATAGCATGCAAACCTTTGTTTTGTTAATATTATTTTTTTACCCATGGAATACCTGCCACCCTCTAGCAACTTAGCCTGATATTTCCATCTGTGACCACGAGAGCATCATTTCCTGGCCAATAGGGCTGGTGTTTAATTGCTGGGCTTGAAGATGACAGAAACAATTCCTCTCATAAACTGTTATGGAATTACAGAATGAGACAGGTATGAGTAACAGCTTCTCTGAAAGTGGTTAAAGATACAGAGGACTACAGAGTAAGCAAGAGTCAGCAAATGGTGATTTTGAAAGATACTAGAAAACAGAAAGCATAAGTAGAAAAAATACTTATGAGTGAACTTCCCACCTTTTTAAGCTGAATTACTGTGCCCATTTTTGAGTGCTGCTGTTGAAGAAAGGGAGGCTGGCTGCAGGGAATCTAGGCAGAAGCCACAAAAGTGATCATAGATATAGAAAACTTGGCTTTTGAGTGTAAAGCAAACATTTTGCAGTTTGGTGAAGACATGCTGAAAAATAGAAGTAATTGGATGATGAAAAAAGGCAAAGCTCTGCATGCTTTAATTTGTGTTTCTGTGTTGGATAATAAACCAGTTGGAAGTATGGCAGGCACAGCCTTATTCTCACTTGAATTTTTTGATTGTGTCTGTATTCAGCCAG
The DNA here is from genome assembly GCA_013398075.1 of Notiomystis cincta. Taxonomy (NCBI): domain Eukaryota; kingdom Metazoa; phylum Chordata; class Aves; order Passeriformes; family Notiomystidae; genus Notiomystis; species Notiomystis cincta. The sequence goes on from VZRX01020492.1 coordinate 277,195, forward strand.
CAAGACTGTGTCTGTATTCAGCCAGCAACACCTCTTTGACCCTCCATTTCTGGTTGCAACCAGGAATGACAGATAGAGCTGTAGGTGTGTGATTCTCTGAGAAAATTATACGAAATCGAGGGGAAATTTCTTAGTATCATTTAGACAACTGTATCAAAAATTCTCAATGAAGAATGAGGACTGATGATTTTCAGGAAATGTTTTGGTGGAAGAAAAACAGTCCTCAACGTGCAGTCCATTCAAGCAGCAGCTTGTGGTGTCATTTTTATCCTGCATCTGACTGGAGGAAAGCAAAGATAATGCACCTCAAATTCGGCTCCATCAAGGATAGCAATTAATTCTGTGTATGAATCCATTTTCAATTTCTTACACTTTGCCTTTTTCTTTTCATCTAATACAACACAGCATTTTAGGTCATCATGACCTTTATTAAAGGAGTGGTGTGGCCTCTACATGGCAGAGATTTGCTTTAATCTGTACTCCCTCAAATATTTTTATTAAAACAATGACTTCTACTTTGGATAGGAAATTCCCACCCTACAAAAAAAACAAGCCCCCTCAAAAAAACCCAATAAAACATCTGTTGTTAAATGACACTGCTTCTATGCTTGAGAATTTTATTTTTTCATCTGTCTTGCACTGTTTTTCCCACATTTCAGTGTGTTGTTATATTTGTGTATGTGTGTTGTGGACACGGGGCCTTTATTTCAAGATCGTGTCTCAGCAGGGTGAACTAGATTTGTTTCTCAGATATGTTCTGGCAACATTCCTAAATGCATTTCATTTGGTATTTAATCTCCTGCAGCTCCTGTGAAGTTGAAAGAAGATTTTTGCTGTCTTTATGTTTTTATCTTACCGGGTATGTTATTTTTCAATATGCTTCAAGCTTTGAAAATTCCCTATGTGCAAAGACACTTTTTTAGCCCTCTTTGGAGTAGATTCTCATTGCTCAAATGATATAGTTAACCCTCTCTCATTAACAACGCAGCCATCTAAGTTGTAAGCATTGCTTTCCTTATTTTCCTGGTTCTGGTTCAATTAAAAAGCAGTTCAATGGTGCAGAAATTGGAGAGTTCACTCTCATTGAGAGTGAACACTTCATTAGTAACCTCTTCATTAAGAGAGTTATCTCATTCCTGCGTGAAGAGTTAACACTCAACAAGTGAACTTCTTTTCCAAGGCTTCCCAACCGTGTCATGTGGAGAGATCCACTGCAGAATATGTAGTACTTAACTTGTTTCCTTGTATTGTGTCTGGTCTCAGAGCAAGGCTTCAAAGGAGTGTTTGCATTATTTCTTTCCATTCAAGTTATGCTCTTTGATAATCATTCTTAAATGCATGGGAATGCATTTATCTCTCCACTATGTTTTTTCTACTCTACATGGTGAAAAGAGAACACTAATGAGTTTCCTGGAGATTAGCTTTTGGAGATTAGTTAGTGTCACAAAACTTATCACTGGATATAAAGAGCCAAAATAATTTTGACAAAGTAACCTCTATGTCTTTTTCTCAACAACACTGTTTAAAAAAAAAAAGTACTGCAGTGAAAATCATGATGCTTTGGCAAGACCATTTGAACCAAAGATGTTTTTCATTTCTTTCTGAATAGAATGGGTTGCGACACCAGTAGGGAACTACTCAGTTTATTAAAATCAGAAAAAAATATACCAGTAAGCATCAAATTATTACATCTCCTAACTAAATATTATTTTTCATTTTGGAACCATCACATTGTACTATAACTGAAATGTATGATTTTATTTTCAGCTGGATTTGCAAGAAAAAAGCAATGCTCGTGGGAATTAATTCTGTGCCTTTCTCCAGATAAGTTTTAAATCTGTTGGCCAATCTCAGTTTAATATACTACACAGGTAGTCAGATAGATATGACATTTCTGCGCTGCTCTTTCTCTTCTCTTGTATTCCCTTTGGTTGTCATACTCCAAGTCAGAAAAGGCAAACTTTATTTTGGAAAAAAAATTAATTTACATGGTATTTTATCTGATCATTAGCTTGCTGGACAGAGAAATAATGACCACATTATTCTGTAATGACCATAACCTACCTAAGCTGAGATTTACAGCAAAGAGTTGTTTATTTTTGGGTATTTGAACTAAAATAGAATTTTGAAAATGATGATGTTCAGAGAGACCTGAGTATCAGTCTTCTGGAAGCCAGTCTTCAATAAATGTAACATTTAGCATGAGTAGAAACTAGTCAACATTTGTAAAGATGTGTTTCTACAGAACTGTATAGAATTGATTCTTACAGCATTTTCTAAAACCTTTCTGTGAGGCAAGTCTTCAACTTTTCCACTGTCAGAACTGTTACTGACATAAGTTCTCTCAGCCTCTTGTCTTTCCTGTTCCCACTGTTAAACTCCTGATCCCATGAGATAGGAATGACTGCAAAAGTAGGTTAGTTTTTTAAGTTTATGGGCCTATTCTGTCATTACTGTGCTTCATTAATATTTTAGGAAATGCAAATAAGAGCAATAGGATTCAACATTTACTTGGTTCTTACTACTTAGTGATAGGAATTTTGGGAGAGTTATCACAGCAGAATTAGGTACTTAATACCCTCTATTATAGTCTTCTGAATAAATTTGTTGGGGTTTTTTATACCTGATCAGTACCCATAATTTTACTCTGTATTTTTGAAATTAGTTCCAAGCCATGTCTTTTTAGTGCAACTGCTCTTCTTGTCCTAGATACTTTTGTTAGAAGTTCTAAAAAGCTTTTCTTATTAAGGGATTTTTATTATTTCTATACCTGTTGCATTTAAAAGCTTTTCCTAAATGTTATTGTTCTAGTTTAATATCATCTAAAGAAATTAATAGAAATCTCATGCATCTTGCAGTTTTGAATTTCAAGAGTGTCTTTGAACAAGTTTTGTAATCAAAAAGATAAAAGAAGGAAAAACCCCAGCATGCCATATTAATATACTGCTCAGTAATAGTCTTGCCTGGCCCAATAAAAGAATAAACATGTTACTTATTTTCCAACTAACATTGATAAACTAAGTAATATTAGACGAATGGCTTAGATAATGGACAGAATTAATAATTTTTGATGGAGTAGCTGGTCCTTGAATAAGAATTAAGGTTAGTGGCAGTAGAAGACACCTAGCTAACATCTTGATAATTCATCTCATCCTTTCCCAAAATGATCTTGGAAACTGAATAATGTCACTTCACTAAATGAAATTCATAAAAGGCAGAACTGGTCTATGATTTCACAAGTTCATGGTGGTTTGGGGATTTAGTCTTTAAGGGACACAAAACAAAGGAATATGAGAACAACAATGAAACACAGAGAAACAGTGTTCTGTTAGAGATGCAGTCTGATAAATTTCACAGCAGTTAAACTGTTTCATTTTCAGAGATAAAGAAGACTGGATTTTGCCATTTAAAAATATATATCCTTAAAATTTACTGAAAGCAATAAAAATTTTCCTTCCTATGCAGAGATTTGGATTTTTCTTAAATTTATGCTAACAGCAGAATCCAGGGGATTGATGGCCTTGATCCACAACACTGCTCTGTTTGGAAGGAATATCCAAGTCTGTAGTTGTGTTAGCGTGGAAAAGCACATAATCACAGGATGATTATATGCCAGTGCTTTTATTAAAGAGCTCTGGGAGTCGGGGTACAGTCAAACCCAAATCTGACTCCGACACCGACCTGAAAAGGACACATTTTATGCCCCTTCCCCACACAGCTGCCGTATAATCACACGTCAATCATTGCCTTGCTATTGTTGTATTGATTTCACCCAAGCATGAGCTTAAATCTCCTCCCCCACGATTAGTGTATGATTATTTATCATTAAAATACAGACAGGTACATACAGGTGGGTACACACAGGCAAGTTCACATCGTTCTACTAAGACAATGCTCGTTCTCGTCACTAAGGTCTACTCTAGCTACCATGATTTCAGAAACATTTTTAACCCCATACTATCAGTTGGAAGGCTGGTTGTTTTGTCCAAGCATGAGCATTTTTGGTGTTTTGTCCTACTCATGTTCCCCAACTCTGTACTTCTTCATGGCTTGGGGAATATCTTTCTTGGCACTGCACGCTCAAGACTGGTTGGTTTTTTTTCTTATTGCTGTTCATGTTCTGTTATTCACATATTTCTCAATGCATGACACTTTTTCACTTCATAAAATTACAGGATCATCAAGGTTGGAAGAGATCGTCAAGATCATTTAGTCCAATAATCAACCCAGCACCATCATTATCACCCCTAAATCATATCTGCAGGTGCCATATCCAGATGCCTCTTGAACACTTTTAATAATGAACTTGAGTGTTGAATAATGCTTGTTTGACTCATATTTTCAAATACTCTACTAAAATAGCACAGAACATATTTTGTAAAGAAAAAAAAAAGCCTAACAAAAATCAAAACAATAACCTAAACCTTCAATTTTTGTGTTCTAAATAAAACATGCTATTACATTGCTTAGTGTAAACTACTGAAAACACATTTAAACACATTTTCATCTTAGTCTTTTCCTAACAAGAAAAACTAACAGACATCTTCCAACCCAACCTCCCTGTACCATAGTCCCTAGTTCAGCAGAATTCTCATGTGTCTGCCTCCTTCTATGAGTGATGACATTTCACATGTCACTACCAAGAGTAGGTGCTAACTGAGGTCTTGCTCTAGAGTTTTGTGTAGTCTGTTAAAGACAACTAAAGGGAATATTCCATAGTCTGAATTCAGTGCTTTTTTGAGAAGCAAAAATACAGGTATACCTGTTGGCTCCCCAAACAACACTGACCAACCCACAGGGTTCAGGGCTGGGAGGAAGATTCTTGCTTAGTTTTCTGGTTTGGAGGAGTTGATAAATATGCATTTTTAAAAAAGCTGACAACAATTTTGTGACTAATGTCAGACGATCATTTTTATGTTCATTTCGTTTAATTTTTTTAGTTGACCTTCATATGTCAAAATACTGTATTTCACTTAGATGAATTCACAGATTCTGTCCTTAAAAGCTCTCTATGTATCTATTTATGCAAATATCTTAATCAAAAACTAAGTTTTGTTAGTCAAATATTAGTTCACGAATCACATTAACATTTTAACCATTGTTCATTGCAGTCATGAATAGCAAGTAGTTTTAGTAATACTGTAAGTTGGAATACTTAACTACTGCCTTAATTAGTGAACAGGCTTTGTTAGATTTACTTGGTCTGATACTCCTCAAAAAACATGAAATCAAGTCTCTTTGATTTTATTCTTTTTCAGTTGTTTTGCTTTCTGCTCTTAGTTAGTTGGCTCTATTCTTAAACTCAGTCAAAGTAATTACTGCATAAAAAATTTAAAACACAAGGAGTCAATATGCATTGTTGCATATTTGTGGTCACTCTCAAAATAATTTCTTGCAAAAGCAAAGCCATAATGAAGTTGCAGGCAGCTGTGTACTAATGACTTCCCAGTAAAAGCTTCTGGGAAGATCTAAGCATAAAGGTTACTTCTAGCAAATATTTATTTATTTAAAATTAAGGCAAGTGACAATATTTTCTAGTTCCCATAATTCTCTTTTTTTGGTGGGTTTGTTTATTTGTTTGATTGTTTTTAATATATTTTCTGATTGAGAAAGAATGTTATGATTTTACGGACTGGAGAAAATTTATTTTAGTGTAGAAGAGCCAGAAGACTTACTGCATATGTTTAAATCCCACTTTTGTCTTCCTCTGAGTGCTTTCTGAGACATAAAGAGTTAGGTTTCTGTTTCTATTTCCAATTGACAGTGTGTTCACCACTAGCAGGAGATCCTAAGTTGTTACTTGTAGGCAAAATCAATGGTTGTTTGCTGTGACTCTCACCTAGTCTTGTCCCCAAGCACTTGAAAAGCAGGGGTGAGTACGTAGCTTCTATTTCTTTTCTGTGCCAACTTTTTGAAGAATGATCAAAAATAAGCCAGGGAAAAACCTCAAGAGGTGATGCAATTTATTGCAAATGGCAGGATTAAGTATAGCTAGATTGTACCACAGTATGTGGTAGCCTTCTCCTATAAACCTCAAAAGTGAGATTTCAGTGTCTCTAGAGTACCTACTGGTATGTTTCAGGGAGGAAAAAAACGTCCAAGCTATCTAACATAAATATTTTTTACTACAAATTATGCTGATTCTTTCTCATTCTACTTCCAGACACCTGGAAAACAATTGATTGTCTCTCTTAATGGCAGTTTAGTTATTAGAAGATTGTTATCAATGTCCTTCCTTCCTCAGCCTTCTCTTTTCTAGACTAAACAAAGTCCTTCAACTTCCTTAAGAGGTTATTCTTCTAAACTCTTAATTATTCTTGTAACCTCTACCACAGAATCTTTCCAATTTGCTTTTTTTTTTCAGTTTTACCATCCCAAAGCTGGATTAAAAACCTCAGGTATTCGAAACTATGGCTTTATTAATTTACTTCCAATTCTTTTAATTTTGCTTGGTTTTAATTTTTTCTTTTTAATTTCTTATTTGGTTTTGAATAAATGGAATCACTTAATTTAAAATTGTGAATTTTATATTCTAAAATTATAGTGGTATTTAATCAGCATCCTTACAGAATCTAAACTTGATTTTCATGATGTTCTGTTTCTTTTTGACTAGTATTTCCTTGACTTTATTAGAAGTGGAATTGTAACTGAGTGACTAATAATTTTTAGACATCATCTCCACCAGTGTGTGTGTGCATTTCTTAGTGAAGGAAGAAATGGGAGTGTGTCACAGTCCTATCAACTTCACTAAGCTGAACCTGGTGGAAGTCACATCATTTCACCTAATAACTTACCTTTTGCCCAATGTATGCACAATTTATCATTATGAGGGAAGAAAGATCAAGTCATATCCTAAAAACTAGCCAAAGAAGGATTGTCACTATGCCTGTCAAAGAGAAGGAACTTTCCTTTACATTCTTTTCTTTTTGATGTTGTCTTCCTCAGTGAAGGAAATATCCAAATTTGGGCTTGTGCTGATTAATCAAATTTCTCCATGTATATCCCTGTTTAGCCTCAAAGGATCTGGAGTGCTTTAAAGGAGTGCTGACAAATGCTAATGATTTCTGTGTACAGCATTCAAGGAATTTTTTATACTTATACCATAAAGACAATTTTCCCAGCTCGTGTTCAACACGAGAGAAATGTTTTTTAAAGGCAAGATATGTGACAACTATTCCATTCCTATCTATAAGGAAATTAGGTTTGTTTGCTGTGATTGCACTGCTCCTTGGTGAGCATCTCTCTTCCTAAGAGAGCAGAGGATCATAATGCTCTGCCTCATATTGGATCAAACAGTTCAGCAGGGAATTTCAAAACGTCACATTCAGAACCAAAATTTCAGAGGTGGTAAATAAAAGAATACTCAGGTGTCATTACCCTTGCTACAAGTTAGCCCAGATTGACCCAACATGCATCTTTCTTTTCCATAAGACTCAAACAGTAATAGACTCACTTCTACCCTGTCTGAGTCAATCAGCTCTACTGGATTTTATCTCTTCCTGGCGTGAATGTATGTCGAGGAGGAAAGCAAGCAAATATTAGATACAGATTTGGCCTCTCCTTTTTAAATGCCATATGATGTTTCTATAGAATTTTAAAAGTTTTATTTCACTATTTATGAAGCTTCTTTTTGTCATGTCCACTGACACATCTCTTCATCCAGAGTGAAAGCTGTTAGTGTTCTAAGAAGCAGAAAATAATATATTTAAATCTTTTCAGCTGTAGAAGACATAGGCCAACAATGAAAACCTATGTATTTTTGCTATACTATACATGGGTTTTTGTCAGTGTCTTAAGGAAGAGAAAATGGGAAAGGATTATTATATATATATACACACACACACACACATACACTCTTCCCCTCTAAGAAAAACAAGCCCTTAAGAGTTTATGAAATAATAAAAGGGAAGTCTCCCCTTCTCTCTCTTTTATTTGAAATATTTGTTACTTTTAGCCAATTATTTAAATAATACTGTCATTTCATGGAAACCTCTCCTCTTTTTTATTGATTGGTTATCTCCAGCACTCAGTCATCTGATTTTCTCTGCTTTTTGCTTACTGAATTTAAAGAATTAATACAGAAATAGAATCACAGAATGGTTTGGGTTGGAAGGAACCTTAAAGATTGCCTAGTCCACGCCCCTGCTTTGGGCAGGACCATCTTTCACTAGACAAGGTTGCTCTAAGCCCATCCAACCTTGCCTTGAACCCTTCCAGAGAGAGGGCACCTACAACTGCTCTGGGCAACATGTAGCAGTGCCTCATGTCCCTCACAGTTAAGAATTTCTTCAAAATAATTAATCTAAATCAACTTTTTTTTTTTTTT
>VZRX01020492.1:285791-296257 GCA_013398075.1 Notiomystis cincta
AATTTTTTTAAAAAAAATAAAGTAAATAAATTTTTTTTTTTTTTTTTTTTTTTTTTAATTCACACAGTTTTCATGGTGATAGGCTTGTTTGGGAATTAGATGGCTTTCTGCTGGTTTGAATGGGGAAGGAAACCATGGCTGCTGGTAATATGCATGTAATATAATTTTCTTTCCAGGTGGAATATAGTTTAGAAAGGATAAATATTAAATTAGACCTTAAAAAGGTGTGATTAAATAAAATTTCTGATGTTCATGAATTAAAATCCTCAATTTTCTTTCCAAACTAACCTATGCACTTCACTGTCTCCTTTGGGACAGAGAAAAGGGAGTTATTTTTTCCCTTCTGCCTTATCTCCCTGAAAGCCTCACTCCCTCTTGGTTCCCCACTTTCAGCTATGATTCCTGGCCATGGAAGAGGGAGAAGCAGAAAAAACTCTTCATGAGAAAGGAAAGAGAGCAAGGAATAAGGAGGAGAAATATAAGTTATGGATGTACTTGTTTTGAAGGTGGTGTTGAACTGTAAGTGTGGGTGTATATATTTTAATTTTCCATCCCTGACCTATGTCACCCATAAACAGGTGACAGATGCTCAACTGTACATGTTCAAGTAAGAAAATGTGTTACTTGATTCATTTACATGGCCTGTGCATGGACACTGATTAATATGTAATGGTATTTTATAATGAACTGCAGCTGCAAAAGAAGTGAAAATAAGCAATGATAAATTAATAAATTCGATGTATTGTTCTGGTGTCTGCCCTGTAAAAGAGTCAAATTCATATGAATATATGAAATAGTGAATGATAAGGCAGAATGAAGAACTACTGGGGTCTGATGAAGACCATTCCATATCCAAATTTTCAGCTAAACAGCGAAGCAGAGCATACCCTAAACAGCTCCAGAGATGGAAATTTGTGAGACCAGGTTTCAGAAGACATTTAATATTTGTGAAGCATACCTGTAATAAATGTATTATGGCAATTCTTAAAAAGAAATCGTAATCCTGTACTCCATTGCAAAATGTGTAGCATGTGTTGCAAACAACACATGGGCCATCATAAACCAAGGTATTTTAAGCACTCTGACTACTAATTACTGAATGAAATGAAAGGTTCTGTGAAAATAATGTTATATCAAAATTGAAAATCTTCATGACATTAGTTACCCTTAAACTAGATTTTGCATAAAAGACCTTGAATCAAGGCCACCTCATTTTTTAATTTCTAATGTCTTGATGTTTGAATTGCCTTATATTTTAAGGACATGAATATGCTTTATTGTATTTGAATGTTTAATGTGTATCTATGCTAAAATCAGAGTTAAAGCTGCCAACTTCAGAAAATAATACTTCAAATTTATAAAGGGGTTCTTCAGTGAAGAATGAATAAAACTAATTTCCAAATTATTCTTAACTCAGTATTCTTGTGTAAGAATGTCTGTAGTTATGGTCTCCTGTGGACCTGGTTTACAGAAAAGGAGGTGGGATAAGTAACAGTACTCAGTGTTTTGTCTTGCTTTTTTTTTTAAACTGGTGATTCTGCTAAGGTTGTGACTTGTTCACTGGAGAGAGATAAGATTACAGCAACAAGTGGAATTAGGGACTCATTAATGCAAAATCAATTCTGCATTGTAAAATCAAAATTCATTTGACTGAGAACTGAGCATTTTGTCAAATTTTAGCAATTACCTCTTGTAAACAGTTTTCTTATGAAGTATCTTGATTATATATAAAGCTATTGTTTTACTGACCCTTGCCAGCATATAAAATTAATTTGACATGCTGTGTAGTGTCACTATAATATTGTCTAATGCAGCTCAGATCTCTCTTTGATAAAAAGCTATGATTATCCTCCTGCTCTGCTGAGATTGTTGGGGTGGGTAACATGAGAGAAAGAATAACTCCTGGCACTACAATTGGATTCACAAGCATGGACCCTTGAGCAAATTGCTAACCCTGTTGGGTTTTAAAGCTTCACCAGAGAAAATCATATTGCATATTTGAGGCTACAGCACACAAAAGGCTTGCAAGCCCTTTGTGTACAGGCAGAATTGCAGTAAACTGTAACTATTTCTAATTTTTTTAATTTATTCTTAAGATTTTGACAGTTCAGCTTCATTATGAAGTATCATGTGTTTTTTTAATCACTACCCACAGAAAGCCTAAAATCTCTTCAGCATATCTCCTTTCAAGAGATTTAACATCTCTTCTAATTAAGCATGTTTTGGCACAGCCAGAATCCTATCCTGTTTAGAATTGGGTGTGCTTGCAGATAAAGCATTTTCGTGGCTTCATAGTTTCCTCTAATAAGGCTATTAGATGAACTCATTTGCTTAGTGCTGGAATATTAAATGTTTCTACATCTGTTGTTTCTGTGTGCACATGAAATCTTCCTTCTGTTATAGAAAGAAGCCACAAGCTCTCTCTCTCTCCCATCCACTCTCTTCTCTCTCTCTCTCTCTCTCTCTCCCCTCACTTTTCAAATACTGTGTATGTGATTATTTGGCAGAATGTATCTAAAAAAAATGTCAGTGAAAAAAAGTTTTGTAGTGTTCCACTTTAAATATGTAAAAAAGAGGTCTATTATTTTATACAGAAGAGGACTTGAGACTTTCTTCATGAAAGGGCTGTGAGTGCCTTATAGAGCAGAAAGATTTACCATTCCCATTGCTCTGCATATGGAGACAGGCAACACACAGCTTCAGATAAAACCTGTGTCTCATTATAATATTCTTCCAGTTCCACATCCATTACAAGAACTTTTTTATTTTATTTTATATATAAAGACATGAAATCATTCTTGTCCTCCTATTCATATAATGAATTTTACTGGATTCTGGCAATTTTTTCTGCAGAAGAACCTCATTATTGTCATTGCTTCTAAAGGCAGAGGGGCAATTTGATGATGTCATGACTTTAAAAAAAAAGAAACAACAACAATAATAAAAAAAAGTTCAATAAACCAAAACAGTTTTAGAAAGAGAGGTGGATCTCTTAGGTGACTTGTGCTGCATAATCTATTTATTAAACTATGAAGAGAAACATGAATGTGGTCTAGATTTTAATTGGACTGTTCCTTTTATACTTACTGCCTAGAGAATGAGCAATAAAATCAGCACAGTAGCTTGTGCAATTTTTAGTTTTATATTTTTTATCTGAGTTACAAAATGAACTATCTATTGTTTTAGTTTTTAACATGCCACCAAGTTTCAACACAACCAAATTACACTGAAGGGAAAGAACATTTTAATGCATGAAAGGAGAAGCTTACATCAAACTGAGATGTTTGACTGCTATGCATGCATTATTGTTTTCATTAAAATGGTTGACAATACTTTAAATTACAAGAGTAAAAAGGCTTTACATTTTCCAGTTAGAAACCCAGTCAGATGAGAGGATGCTTTTCATCTGACAGGTCTCTAGATACAAATGTTGTCACCCAAAGTTACAAGCAGGTGAATGCTGGAGGGTATAGATGATCTGCAGTCTTTGATACACAAGGACTTGCTGATGTGACTAGTTAGAAGCCTTACAAAATTAGCAGCAGGATACCAGATATGAAACCAGAGTTTCATCTGTGGCCCAGGCACTGGGCCTAAAAATGCACTTGCTCAAGATATCCTACTGCTTTTTCTGCACTTGTAGGATCATGATGTGACACAAAAGCAGGAGTGAGCTGTAGCTGTGCTAATGGACATAATGTAGGTTAAGCAGTGTAAGTGGAGGGAGCTCAGCTCTGAATGGCTTCTGCAGAGCAATGAACTGTGGCCAAGGAAATTCATCTCATTCATCACTGCTCATAACTGCTTTTCATTCTGTACACACATCAATAACAAAATAATCCCCCTTTCGTGGTAATTTATACTGCATAGAAAACCCATTTATGTCTCAGTGACTGACTGAGACACTCTTCAAAATGCTGGCTTTAAAGGACTGTATTTTGCAAATGCGAATTCTAGAGTGGAGTGCAAAGACCAGAAATTTTGAGTAATGGTAGAATTTAGTGTCTCTTTGTGTGCTATGGTGCTTATTATTGTACTACTCAAATACTTTACAACCAGAAAAATGGTCCTTCAGCATGTATGCACTCAGTGTATGTGTCCCTGCTCAGAACTGCAACTGGCCTGCAGTGGAAGACCCTGCCTAGATCCATATTACTGAACAAAAAAAAAGGAGGACCATGAGCTGATATCTGCACTGATTAGCTCTTAGCCTGACAGCTGGTAGCTATAGAAAAATTTTACTGGAAATTTTTGCCTGCAGTAATCCAGACCAGAGTCAGGGGTGGGTTAATTTCTGAGCCACATGGGTGGTTAGGACCTCAGTGTCTGAGCTTCCTCCCTGATCTTTTATCTAGAAGAGTAAGTTTGCATTTGGATGCTGTCAGGAGATATTAACAAGGATACCTGAACCTGACTTGATTTGTACATACAGATGGATGTGTTTTTTGATGATTATAGTTTTCTTCTGGTTTGACATTTAAATTTTTTTCACTTTTAAAACCTAAAGCCAGACACAGGTAGCTGAAAAGTTATTACATATTATCTCTCTTTTGGTCTTAGACAGAAATGTGTTTCTGCAGAGTGGAATACATTTAAATGTTTTACTTTTTTTAAAGGAATATTTTTTCAATTATAGATTTGGAAAATATTGTCTCAAAAGTACATTTTTTAAAAATGTATGTACTACTATACTGTGAATTCAAAAAGATGAGTAATTTTTATGTCATCAGCTACTCATTTTGTGGCAGAAAAAGCCTTGTTTTTGTTTGATTTTCACTTGGCAAATGTTTGGCAAGAAAGAAGACTCTGGATTGAAATTCAGTCTGAAAAAACCACTTTGTAACTGTATGGCCTAAGCATGCATCTATGAACCTTCCTATTAGAATTTTCTGGGTGTTGACAAAGGATGATCAACAATTTCTGTACTAGATATTAGCTCTAAATCTTCATGGGAATACATTATACCATAAGAAACTTACTGATGTAATTAGAATATGCAATTAGATGATAAGCTCAAGAGTATTAAAAGATCAAAATTCAATACAAGAAAAAGCAGAAAGGCAAAGGATTAAGAAATCTTTTCACAAGTGACTTCATGGTTTTCCTGTCCATGAACATATGGAAAAGATAAAACTTATAAAATCTGATTTTTCAGATAAGAGAAATTCTCTCAGCTCTAAAAGTGGGATTACTGCTTCAAGTATGGATATAAACCATACACATAATAATATTATTATGATCAATATATAGCACAGCTTTCCAATGAAGCTGTAAAAATAAAAACATTAGGAATTTTGGAGCGCTCTGGTTTGTCTGTTCCAGATTTTTAAAGCTCTCATTGGTGACTTTAATAAGTCTAAATATAATGTTGACTTCTCTATTTATAAATTTTTATTTTGCTCCTATCACAGCACATTTTGTCATTTATGTTGCATTTGTAAGCAAGTTTCTCTGAAACTGGTGAATTGGGGGTTTTGTGAGTGTAGTTCCTGACTAAAAGAAAAAATTCATTCACTTGCCTTCTGAGAGCTGAGCTAATACCTATTTATGAAAAAATAGTGTTAGACTATTGATGAAAAGAGTAAGAATTAATAACATTTGGAATTTGGTATCTGAGTAATATTAATGTTTTTTATGAATGTAAAAAGTAGAGCAAATTTGAAATTTAGACGTCTACTTGTACAAACATAGCATTCCTAGTTCAAAACTTAGTTAAATTACTTGCAGCTTGCTTCAGAAAAATAAAGTATGCATGTTTGAGGTTGTGGCAAGTACTACAGTATTAGATTGCATTGGCCACTGTATGTTACAGGTGTATGTGCATATAGATATTGTAGGTACAAACAAAAAGACCTATATAGAAAGCTAAACAGAAAATTAACTCACTTCCATTAAAATAAGCATGATTAGGGTTAGCTTACTTTTCATAAATATGAAGTTATGTTCCTGACATGGCTTTCTGATGCTAGAAGCAAAGTCCAGGTCAGCTTGATAAACGCTGGAGTGTATGCCTTTTGTGCTTAGATATTTGACTAAAATCATCAATCTATTTTGGATTCTGACACTCAGAGTACAGATTTGATTGAAAGTTTGCTATGGTTAATGAAAGTTTTCTTATGGCTTGAGACTGGTTTTGATACAAATGTCTAGCTGAACGAATTTTTACCAATCTCAAGATAACACAACAATAATGTTTACTATTGCTTTCCTAAGCATTTTTGCATAGAAGGCATGATGGTATACTTTAAGCAAAATTTTTGTGAAATTAAGGAAATATTTGAAACTTCAACCACTTCCTTTCTTGATCTTGAAGGGTATGTTGTCTTCTATGCAGTTACTCCAGCAATGCTAGAGGCGTTTTCTGATCAAGACATAGTGGAACATGGTAGCAGAAATGTTCTTTCCCATGAGATTCCTGTTTAAGTCATATTTCCTACCAACTATATTAGATAGTTAATCTAAGATTCATATGTGTTTAAATAAGTGTGCCTAGTTAAAATCAGACTAAAAAGGCAAATCCTCCCACATCTCATAGGCTACCTCTGAAATTTCTGTTTCTCCAAACTCAGTCTGATAGTCACAGTTTACCAACAGCAGACTCTTCTCTTCTTCTTCAAATTCAGGGTGACTTTATGGGTACAGCACTTGATCATTCATGTTTAAGAGAATCACTTTCTGTCACCAGCTCTAATCCTGGTCTTCTTGGTGACTATGAAAATCTGCATTCTACCATTCCCACTTGTAAAAAATGAGTGATACTACTTCTTTCCAAAGTGAAATCTCTCCCTGCTACTAAGTTTTTTGCTAAAAAATGAAGGAAAACTTTTTTTTTTAATTGGAAGCCTTTTCTATAATTACAGGTGATAACTGTCAGTGACAGATGTAGATGCACCACTTCAGTTACTGATTATCTGTTCAGAACCTAGAGGATATTAATGGTTTCTGGCAGGAAGGGAAAATGAATGTAGATGCTTGTGGGCTAATCATGCTTAGGTCAGTGGAAAAAACAGATATAAATGTATTTCTGTCCAGTTTTCAATGATTCTGATCTGTTCCTCATGCACATTTGGAAATTCAGGGTGGTGGTTTAGTAAGTACTGAAGAGTCTACAAAAAAACCCAGATCATTTGCTGGATAGTAATTTTTTATATTCACAAACCTTTTTTATTTCAAGAAGAAAGTAGAAACATTTTCAAAATTTTTTTGCTAAAATGAAATATGTCCTTATAAACATTTTTTTGTAAAACTATTTCAAATGGCCCTAAGAGTAGTGTAGAGTACTTACTACAAAAATATAAAACTTCTCTCTTCACCATTTCTCATTTTCCTCACTTTCCATTCTCTCCCCTCTGCTCCCAAGAAGCTCCAGTTTCTGTCAGACTACAATAAAAATTACAGAATATATAGGCAAAATACATATTTTTTTAACTGCCTTTAATAAGATTATGATTTTATGCACTGACCTGTTGAGTATGTGAAATATAGCTTAATGTACAAGAACATTACTTCTCAATAATTATGCTTTTCCTCTAGAAGAAATACACAAAGCAACTTCAGAAACAGCAAAAACAGATGTGACACAAATGAAAAGATTTTATTCATTCAGAGACAAATTTAAAGGTGGCTTGACCTGTGGTTTTACATAAAGCTCTAAAAGTAAAAGAAAATACTTTTTTTTAAGAGAAAGCAAGTTCATATGCCACACCTCTACTTATAAATGGCTAGATAGTTCTCTTATTCTTTAAATAGTAATGAATCTTGTATATATGTCATCATTTTCTTTGTTTTGTCATTAGATATTTTATATGAACAAACATTACAACTCACTTGATTTCCTTAAAAGCTATTTGTTTTGCAAGAGACTGTCACCATGTCTCAGATTAGAGCCTCGTGGAGATAACTGAATGAGACCTGCTTTACTGCAAGCTTTTACAAGAGCTGTCATCATACCAAATAATTATAGTTCACCACAGGCACAGCCAGAAATGCTCTACCTGCCCCTGCTAAGTTCCAGTTCTCAATGCACTCTTTGGGCTGAGATTATATACAACCCTGTAGAGGTATGATTTGAGACCAAGATTTTCTGCAGAAAACCTGAAAGAGAATGCATACAGGTTAAAAAATCTGCTAGATGGAAAAAAATAGCATTGAACTGAGCAACATAATTTGAGGCATCAGGGACTAGACAAAATATCACTGGGATCTAAAACCAGAACACTCTGCAATGTATTTCTGTTTAACTGTGTGAACATCTTAACTATTCTTCCAAAATGTTTGGAAAATTTCCCACTTTTCCTCGACTGAAGCCTTGCAGGTGGAGACACATACCATGACAACGATGAGACAACAACCAGATCTTCCTGCTTCCTCCTAGCTTTTCCTTTTCCAATACTATCATCCATTACCAGACTTAAATATAATAATATTTTATTATTCTGGAAAATTTTCCTATCCTGATATATCCAGGTACAGATGTACCTGGCCAATGTCTGTTTAATACATTAACAATCTATTTAGTGGGCAAGATTCTTTGAATCCTAATTGTCATTATATTTGCTAGAGAACAAATTTTGGAGGTATCAAAGCAGTCTTTTTTTTTTTTTTGGTCACAGACATCACATCAAGCTAGTATCTACAACTTATTTTTTGGTCTAAATTTTCATTTACAGCTGTGTAGAACACCCACACACTATCATACACAAGTGCTCTTAACTAATGTTTATGTATAATGTACTTTGTTAACATGTATTATGCTGTGTGTCACAGAGCAATTCCATTCCATAGAAACTATAACATTTGTTTTCATTCCACCTTGGACCAAGACCAAAACCTTTTGGAACACTGCAGCAGAAATGGAATTATCAAAATCAATGTTTATGTATCAAAACATATGGATGTGATTAGGGAACTGGCCTGGCATAGGGGGAAATCCAGCTTCAATTACATCGTTCTATGTGAACCAAAACAGATTTTCTCCTGCTAGAACATGTTGAATCAGGCAGGCTAAGGATTTTAACCTCTAGTTCCTTTAATAATCAGTCTATTCTTCCCTTCTCTTTTATCAAACTTGTTATTTATTTTTTTTTGCAAATCATCTTCTCTTGAATAAAAGATTCATTTTATGAAATGCCATACAGTAAAAGCATGTTCTAATCAAAATTACTCACAGTGCCCATAGTTTAGCATGCAAATATAGCAACTTCCACTTCATCAGTAAAGAAATTCAGTCTCAGGTGTTAAGTGATATACACAGGATCATGATGCAACTCAATGAAAAGAGCTGCTTTGGGACTAAAATTTTTTATGCTCTATATAATCAACCACACTGTTATACAGATGAACTATACACTTAATCAGACCTTCTGTTTTTCCATTTTGTGAAATATATCAACATTGGAATGCATGAAATATGAAAACAATCATTTTAGAATAATAACAATTGTTACTTTAACTTCTCAAATCAAATATATGACTATGACCACATGAAGTTGGATTGCTCACATCAGCCAACAAGGAACAGAAAAGCATCTTTGCTAAAGTAAGCTCGGAGCTACCTTTGGCAATAAAAGTCTTTCCTCAAGGCTGGATTCCTGACTTAAATACCAATCCTAGATTTGAGTGCCCGAGCTGTCTCTCTAGCTGACTCTGACTAGTCTTCATTTGGAGTACAAGAAGAGACAGAGCTGTGATTAGGGGTTGCCTCGTGACTTGAACATCAATTGAGGAAATGAGAAGCACACATTTATTACATTTAGGCTGAGGAAGTCTGGACTACAGTTTCCAGATCCCTAGAACAATCAGAAACCACCAACCTGGAAGAGATGCTAAGGGGAAAAGTTTCTCCATTTTCTCTGTTGGTTGGTACTGGGCCACTAAAGAAAGGAAAAGTTATGCAAAGACTAAACAAGGAAAACTAAAAGGATGGCTTGCTTAAGTGAGAGAAGATAGGGATAGGAAATGTAATAAACCCTGGGTACTGTCCAAGCTTCTATTAGTGCTTATGTAATTATTTTTGGTAGTGCCTTGTTGCTGCAACAGGCTGTTAACCAATACAATTAATTTTTCTTCAGGAAATGGCAGTAAATAAAAGTTTAGTTAATTAAATATGCTTTCTCGATTACTGTGAAGAACAGATTTTTTTGTTCTCCAATACACTTTCTTGAAAACAGTTCAACTTGCAGTGGAATATGCCAGGGAGATGATCAGTTTGTTGTGCTTGGTTGCCCTACAGGAGCCTGTAGGTCCCTTCAATTGCTGTGAAAATACACAGCAACTGCTGGTCTTGCCTTGTTGGTATCCTCAGTCATGTATAGGACCTAGCTTGGAGGAATTTTAAATTGGAACGTTGGCTGAATTGCAACTGAGAAAATTGACTAGCTGATGACAGAATAAAAACAACAATGAAAAAAGGGTTAATGATTGTTTAAAACCACCTGTATTAGGGGTGAAATCTGCTTTATGTTATA
>VZRX01020493.1:0-48364 GCA_013398075.1 Notiomystis cincta
TGGGGGTGACGTGGGAGGGGCTGCTCTGGTGGCATTGGGACTGCTGGGAGTACTGGGGGGGAGCAGTGGGGAGGCCTGGCTGTGATGGCCTTGGGGGGACCAGTGAGGAAACTGGAAAGCTGAGAGATCTGGTGAAGTTGGTAAATTGTGAATCATTGTAGTAAGTAAACTTATAAGCAGTTTGTTTTCAGTATAGGAAAAAAATTAAATATAGAACCACAAAATTTGAATTCAGTTACTGGCTTTTTTTCTTTGTGTTTGAGCTGAAATTACAGGTGTAATGTATTGCAGAGTTAAAAAGTGGGGGATAAACACAAATCACTATGTACAATTATTCACTGACCTGGCACTTGGACCAGTGATTTTAATTTTTTTTACAGCACTCATTTTCTGTGGTCAGTGCAAGGCATCATTATCCCATTTCCACAGTAGCTGTGTATGCCCTGGAAATTCTTTCCACATTACCTAATTTCTGAGCTGTAAATCAACATTCTCTTTCAATTTACAAGTACTGTGAAATATTCTGAATGCTTGCAAGTCTTTTCTAATGTCGTTTACTATTTAGTGAGAAATTCTCTATGCTCACTCCAGTGCCATGGCATTTCAAAGTGGGATTACTGCTATTATTTACAGGAAGTGAATGTTTTTGAGGATTGCAGTTGTAATTTTGGCTTCTTTTTCAGACCTGTCAAACCTAGAATGCATCCCTGATGACACAGAGTCAGGACATTCTAGAGAGAGTTTGTTCCAGTGTCTGTGATATGCCTGTTTAGAACATAAGTAATATATATATACATTGAAAAAGAAAGTTGACAACAAAACCATGTGTAGAAAGATGCTTTCAGGAAGGGAATCCCACTTGAACTTTGGTCACATGGACAGAGAAGAACTTGCAGTAGATACACCAATCTCTGAAGTCAGTTTTATTAGAATTCAAATTAGAATTCAAAATGTTAGGAATGGTCTTCATCCATGTGATTGTTGAATCAGTCTGGACTACACAGATAAATGTTATGTGAGTGTTAGAAATTGCTGTAGCCTGTGTTCATTCTGTGCAGCTTTACCACCCTCTAGTGCTCACATCCAAAACGTTGCTAAGCCTGCTGCTACTCTGTGAATTTTTAGCTGTATGTATTGGTTCAGGGTTTTTTAAGGAAGAAAAAATTTTAGAAAAGAAGATGATTGCTGGCCTATCATTTGCCAGCAGTCACACAAGAAATTTTTAACAGATGTGGGATCTAAATCAGGAACTCCTGATTCCTAGGCTACAGTTTTAATCTCTGAACCATTCTTTCATCATGATTTAACTTCTTGAATTGAGTTTCTGAAACTCTTAGATACACTAAGTACTGAAGAAACGATGAGATTT
This sequence comes from Notiomystis cincta, assembly GCA_013398075.1. Classification (NCBI taxonomy): domain Eukaryota; kingdom Metazoa; phylum Chordata; class Aves; order Passeriformes; family Notiomystidae; genus Notiomystis; species Notiomystis cincta. Next base: position 1,370 of record VZRX01020493.1, read on the forward strand.
GTTGTGGTACAACTTCTTTCTGTGAAATACCCAAGAAAGATGGGATTTCTTTTTTCTTTAATTGTATGCTTTATAGTAGTTTTGATAACAGTTTTCCTTTGTTTAATTTCACTTAAGATGTTAAATTCCTTTATTAATTATGTCTTTATTAGGATCTTAGTTGCAGTGAACTTGAGGTTCTTCCCCAGCAAATAGAAAAATTGCAGTCATTTAGAGAATTAAGCATAAGATGAAATAATTTCCATATGCTGCCAGACAGTGAAGTAGTAGCCTTCATTTCTTTGATGTAAGAAATGAGGAAAAGTGTTAAAAAAGAACGGATTCTTTGTCGTTGCTGTTGCTTCTCATCAGTCAGGATGAGGTTTCCCAGCTGGCTGAGCTGAGCCCTGGAAAGCAGGTGCTGCAGTTCTCCAGAGCAGCTCTCAGACAGGGGTCAGTACTGAGACAACTTTTCTGCAGCCTGCTGGTTGTGACAAACCTTTACCAACCTTTGCTGCTCCTCTCTTGGCTTCCAAAAGTAGCTGGGAGAGATGGATGACTTGAACAGTGCATGTATTCCTAGGAAAGTATTTGTAGGACAGGCCAGTTTTAATGGCAAGTAAGTAAATTAAAATCTGGGCAGGTGATAAAAATAAACCTTGCAATTTATGCAGCAACATGAGCAGGGCAAAGTAAAGTGACCCCATAAAGATCACTGCACCAGCAGGAAACCCCAAATGAGCACATTTCTTGAAAACATGCAAGGAAAGAGTTCTTCAAATACACCAGATGAAATACTGTAAAAGGAATCGTTGTTTCCAAGAGCTAATTCTTTAAGTTTTTGGATTTTTTTTTTTTTTTTAATATTTCACACCAGCTGGATACTCATTGAGAAGGGAAACCACCAAGGGTGGGAAGGCAATTGATGAACAAAGGGACACTGCAAACACAACGTGCTCTTTCACACTCCAGTCAAACCTGGAGACATCTCTCTGTCTGGGCAGGTGACAAGTGAAACCCAGCCCAGGAGCAATTCTGTGGTAAATCCCAGCCCAGCCAGAGTAGCACGAAAGTAAATGAGGTGATTTGGTAGGAAGGGAGCTCTACAAAACTAATTGCAAAACGCTGTGTGTTACCAAGTTCATTCCAGCAGGTTGTTTTACCAGCAAAGGGTTTCAAACAAACTTGTTTTTCTGCTCAAATGAAACAACAGCTTGTGTTTGTTCTGAAGTCTGCTCATTAAATATAAAATTAGAAAATCATGGAAGAAAGTCTCAGAAAGAAAACTGGGTCAGAAGGGGCCTCTGGAGGTCATTCTGTCCCTGCTCTGCCCAGAGCAGAGAGAGAGGTGATTTCAGGAGGCTTCCTTTGGATTCAGAGAACGCAGAGGCCACAGTGAGACAGGGACCAGGGCTGTGCCCAGCACTGGCAGCCTGCCTTTGGCACAGCTCCTGAGGTGCAGCCCCTGCTCCTGCAGCCCCTCACTGGGGACACTCCCTCTGCACATCACTTGTCTGTAATGCTTGCATTTATGAAAATAAATGCTATTTCACCCTTCAAAAGTTTTCCCCAAAGTGACAGAGGAGAACTTCAATAAAAATACAAAGGTCACATTTTCCTGTGCCTTGTAAAATAAAATAGCATCTGTAGTATCTGAATTATTTACTATGACCATGATGTTGATTTCTTTTCAGGTGCTTTCCTAACCCACCCAGGGCTCTTTTTCTCATGCTGCAGAAGCTCATGGCTGCAGCCACTCCCAGGTGGCACTCACCAAGAGTGGAGCTCCAGGAGCTGCACAGGGAATTGCTGAAAACCAGAAAACCCCAGAGTTACCAAAGGTTTTACCTTCTCCTTGGGCTGTGGGTGCTGGCAGCTCTGAAGCCCTTGGTGCCTGGAGATGAGTGTCACTGTCACTGTCCCTCCTGCTGCTGCTTTTGCACTGAGAGACAGTGAGCGCTCAGAACTCGCCACTGGTGCCACACTCCTGGGACACAAACAGGAGGGAATGCAAGTGGCAGCACAGAACTGTCCCTCTCTCTGCTGACTGCTGCATCCTGAAAAGCCAGATCATTTATTTTGTGTTTCCTTTGGCTCTGTTCAGATGGGGATTACTGACCCTGCAGTGATTCCCTCTCTGCTCTCAGACATTTTCAGTGCCACTTGTGATTGCTTCAAAGGGGGCTCAACCCTGTGCCATGTGCTCTGCATTCCCCATGTTGTCATTCTCAGCTGTTTTGATTTGCAACTTCTGCAGTTCTGCAGCAGAACTCTGCAAGTGCCATTTGGGTGTCTTTGCTTTGTTTTGTTTTGTTTTGTTTTGTTTTGTTTTTTTTTAAATTTCTTTTCTCCTTCCATATTTTCTTGTCTGGAAACTGGTCCCTCACTAAATCTATTCAAACCTGGTCTCTTCTGTGGACTTTTTTATCTGCAGCAGGGGTGTTTCCACCAGGCAATGTTGCTGTAGTCTCAGAATTTGACTTAGTTTACACTGCTGTTAGCAATCAGTGTGTGTGCCTTGATCCCCAGGCATGAAAGTGCCAGTTCCAGGAAAGAAGAAAAATAAAAGGTATTATAGCTTTGCTTAGGTTTCTTTTTGGTCATTGACTCTTTCTCCTGTGCTCCATTGCCTGGTCCAAGCCTAAAGCATGAAGCTCATCAGAGGAGCCCTCAGCAGTGCCTGTCCTCCTGCAGCTCCTCACACAAGGTGCTGCAGGCTCCACTGTTTACCTCGGTGGGACAGCCACCATCACTTCCTGCCCACAACTGAGGTGTGCTCCCATCTTCAACCCCTTGCTTTACTAAGTGGAAATTACTGTAGAATTATTGCTCCCTTAACCTCCCTTATTGAGCCACACTCAATACCTGAGTCATGCCAGTCTCTATTTTTGGGAATAACCACACTCCATGCTCAGTTTAGGGCTCTCTTATTTAACCCTCCAGCACAAAGCCACTAAGTGTGCCATCATTTTCACCACTTTGGTGGGGGTTTTCACAGCTTACTGAGCACACACGACCTGCTAATTGAATGGATTTCCATCAGTGCAGAAAATAACAACCACCTACCCACTGGATTTCCACCTTCTCCACCAAGCCAGTCTAATATTAGCAACACTTGGAACAAAGCCCTAAGAACTGTTTTAATGGTGAACACATACATCCCTTCCCATCTCTGGAGTCTTAAACATAACTCAAAAAGTTATTTTCAAAGGAAAATATTTCAGACTTTTATTTTTAATGTGTTAATGAGCGGAGACAAGACCTAAACATTTGAACTTGGAAAAGGGAAAGCCATGAATGAAAAAGAAAAGACATTTTACACTGAAGGACATGAGCAATCTGCCACATGGATGTCACAGCTCTGGGAATCAGTGTCTCTGCCATGGGGTATCCACTTGTTAGTGAAAAGTGTCTCTCTGAACCACAGCCCCCCTGACAAGTCACCAACAGCTTCTTTTTTGACTTCTCTGGACCCTGGAAAATGCTCTGGGTGAAGGACAAATAGTGGTGAATTTTAACATGCCTCCTCTAAATGGTAATAGTAAGGTGAAATGACATGGAATTTGTTTTTATGGAAATAGTTTAAAATCTTTTAGGAACACATTTTGTAAAGATATTTTTTTGTAAAACCCCACAGGAGCTGATTCAGTAAAACTGTGCCAAGTCTGAAGCTTATAAAAGCAACTGGAAAAATGCTGTTCCATATGTATGTGTGCCTGTACTCACCTGTGCATACAAATCCTGTGCACAGGCATATAAAAGATGGTGCCTGTAAAATTTTTATGTAGATGGTTCTTTGAGGTGATCAAAGATCATAAAATTCAGCAGATTTCTATATGACTTTTGGGACCAGCTGTACCTTCCTTATTCCTCCTCCTCTTGAGCTGATACCTGGTGTTTTAAAGGGCTCACTCCACCTGATGTGGCAGCTGCTCCTGTCTTAGGACCAGGAATAGTATTCCTGAATTGTCTCCAATTTTATTGTTGTTGTCCAAACCCTCATTTGAACAGTTATGTCCCACAAAAATAAACTCCTATTTTAGCATTCTTCAAAACCTGATTTATGATTACAGTATTGCAAATTGACTGCATGGTTAACTTAATATGATATAAGAATATTTAAATAAATAGTGACGCAAGAATCACATTAATTTATTCCAGAAAAGGAAATTATTTTTTCATAATATTAAATTATTTATCTTTCCAATGTCTTGCTAACATTCTTATTCTGTGTAAGGTTGACAAACACATTATTTGTGTTTTAAATCACACAGAAGAGAAAAGCCTTCCACCATTCTGATTCTTTATAAAGGCAGGAACACTCTCATCAGGAAACCTGTCAATCTGAGCTCACATTGCTGTGAATTAACTGTGGCATAGGAAAAGCCTTTTGATACAGATACACAAGTGACTCAAACATCCATAAGGCAACCTGGAACAACTCTAAGTGCCCACATTCTAGCACTTGACAGGTGAGGACTGAGCCATAATATTTATTTATTTGTTTGTTTGTTTGTTTGTTTGTTTTTAGCTTGACCTACCCTTACTGACTGCCTGAGCTGAGGAGGGCACCAGGGGATGTTGCAGGAGGCAGCTCCCACACAGCACATCGAGGTGCTTCACTCCTGGGAGGGTGCACAAAGCCACAGTGCAGCCCACGGGCTCTGTGGGGCCAGCAGTTATTTTCTTTGCAAGTCCAAGTCCCTTCACTGCAGAAGTGCAGGTGTGCAAATGTTCCTCTCTTGACAAACACTGGATTTGGCAAACTTTCTTTTTGCCCAGAAACAGTCTCACTGTGTTTAATGGCCCTTTGTGTTTTACTCCTGCTTCTGTCCCCTTCAATTGCTTTTTCCCTGCCTTGTTCCCTTCAGCCACCACCCTGGGCTTGCCCCTCTCTCTTTCCTGCTTGCCAGAGCAGTCTCTGGGAGGTCACCAAGCCTTGCAGCAAGCTCTCCTGTGCCCTGGGAGGGCATCTCCTCTGCAGCAAGAGACTGAGCTTAGCTGGGTTTTCCATCAGGGCAACGGGAGGGATTGATGCACAAGGCAGCCCTGACTAGAAAATGGTGCCTCTGTCAGTCTGCCCCTGCTAGAGGGGCTCTGCTCAGCAGTGCCCTCAGGCAGGGCTCAGCTCACACCAGTCACCAGTGACACAGCCAGCAGCCTCCAAGCAGAGCCCCTTGTCACCAGCTGGGGACCAAGGCTGCTTTCTGACTCCCTGTGCCTCCAAAATGCAGTATCATCAGTGAATATTCTTGATTTTAAGCCCCTGGCAATCTACAGACATGTGCTGTGCTCTCCCTTGCTCAGCCCTGTTCGAGAAGAGCCTCCTTGGTGTCTCTCCTTGCCCAGTGCCTGGGAGCTGACCCAGCCCTCCTGTCACCTTTGCAGCTCTGTTAGTCCTGCCTGACACAGCAGGGCTGCAGCAGACACGATATCAGATTTATAGGGAGGCTCTGCTTTGTTTTCTGTTCCTCTCCTAGCAATTCCTAACATTCCAGTTGCTTTTTAACCCAGAACAGCCTCTTGGAGTAGGAAATGGAAAGGCACAGTTCTATTGGTTCCATGCAACAAGTTTCCAGGGAACATTTTCTGCAGAAGCCAGTCTTGCAGCCCACATTGGTGGGAGAGAGGGCTCCTAGGAAGGCTGCCTGCAAGAGGGTGTGCCCAAGGGTCTGCTTCCCCAGCTATGATGGCATTTGGTATTTTCTTAGCTTTTCATGGGGTGTCTGGTTTGGTGCTAAAAGCCACCTTTAATGAGCTTCACAGATGGCAGAGAAGGCCAGTGTGTTCCCTCCAAATTTCTCTGTTTGTCGATTCTGGCTGATTTTAGTGTCACATGACCAGCAGAAGAAGTGCATCAGGTTACTCCCCAGAATTCTGGGGCACTTGTATTGCCAGACTAGCACAGGGCAGGGTCCCAGAATGGTGCCCCTGGAGCAGAGTGGCAGGAGGGGCCTCAGGAATAACAGGTGTGGTTTGGAGCAGACCCATCAGGCTGCTCCATCCTGGAACAGCAGTAGCTGAGGAATCCCTCCCTGGGGCTGGGGTTCTGTGCCTCATTGAAGGGGGCTCCTGGTGCTGGTGTTTGTCAGGTTGGCTGCAGAGTCAAAGAGGAGCTCGTGGCCCAGACCCAAAGGTGCTGGGGAAGGCTCAGTGGAGCCTGCTGTCAGCTGCAGGAGCTGTTAGTTTTTGGGGCTCCTTGGAGGCATTCCAGTAGCCACATGCCACAGACATGTATTAAAGAGAAACCTGAGACCAAACAGCACCTCGGGCACTGCAGTTCACTCCCTCTGGAGCTGGGATACAAGGAGAGCCTTCTCCAGGTAGCAACCCAGCAGAAAAGAGCCACAAGAGGCTGAGACCAGCAAAGCCTCAGACTGAAATGTGAGAGGTGGCCCCAGCTGGGCTCCAGACAGCAAAGCAGCCTGGACAGGGGAATCAGGCTGTGGCAGGTCAAATGGTACTTTATCAAGTATCTCATTTCCATGTATCTCATACAATGTCTGAACAAACCAGAGGCCCAGTGCTGGGTGAGAAGGGGTTGTAGGAAAGGGCTGCAAACCCAAAGGATTTCCCAGAGGACCAGAACAACAAACATCACTCCCCAGACAGCACTGGGCAATTCCAGCCCTTGCCCCTGAGGTGTTTCCACGGGCAGGATGCCCCCCTTTCAGGGCCAGCCCCCTCCAAAACTGCATTATCTTTGTCAGGAACCAGTGCCCTGCACTGGATTCAGAGGTTTTTTACCTTGGAAAAGGGATATCCTCTTCCAGAGCTCAGCAAATGGGCCTTGATCTTCCATGTGCAAGACAGTTCTTTTTTTTCCTATTGCAAGTTCCATTTGCTGATGTGTTATTCCCACTGCTCATCTGGATCAGCTCTGGACACTTTATAGGCAAAACAACATAAGGTGCTAACACATGGAGGCAAGAGGAACAGAAAAACCAGATTTGGAGAATCTTCAAGCCCTGAAGTTTGGGATTCAGTATTAAGCCATGTTCTAAAGCAGATCCTTCCTAGTTGTGTCAGGTCTACTGCCAGCTCTTATGATTATACTGGAAGTCCCAAGATATTTAATGGTGCAGTTAAAACCCCAGTTCCTGGAGGCAGGTCAGGAGGTGAAAAATCTCAACTTTCCTGTATTAAAACATCAATTTGCAATGCTGTGGCTGTGCAATAAAGACCATGACCTAAGAGTGACTTAAAAGCTTGGGTGTCAGATGCCAAAAACACAAGAATCTCAGTGCCACTGCCAGCATTTGGAGACTTTTGTCCCTTCATCCCCTGTTTGAGCAGCACTTTGTTGGCCCTGCAGAAACATCCTCAGCTTGTTGCAGAGGCACATTGGCCTGAGCAACATGGGGTTTGCTCTTTCCATAGGTCATGTCTGGAGGAGAAGGCACCAGGCTGAAACTATTAACCCTCCCCTTGCTGGGCTCCAGGAGCAGGGTTCAGGCTCCCCACCTTATGCCATCAGAGGATCAAATGGCACCATCACTCTCCAGCTGCCCATCCCTGGAGGCTGAGGATGTCCCTCACCCTCACCATGCACTGAGGAGGTGCAGGACTGAAGATGGAGTGTGGTGACTGGCAGAAACCTCAAGGGGAACCCACGACAGATTCCAAAGCAAAGCCAGGTGCTGAGGAGAGAGGGAGGGAGGGAGAGAGAGGCTGCTTTATGTTGTCTGTGAGTTATTTGCAGTTGGTAATGTCTGCCTCAGCTGCTCCAGGGACAGAACTTCTGTCCTTCTTGCCAGGAGTTTTCCTGAACCTCATGGAGCACACTGTCACTGACAGGGGCAGGAACTGGATGCATTTTATCCTCCCACTGACTGTCACTGCAGAAATAAGGGGCTGCCAGAGCCAAGGTGTTTGGCAACCCACAGGCACAGGACCTGGGGCAGGCAGCTTCTGCCCCCACTTCTGCTGGGGAGCCTCCAGCATACACTGCTCTGAAGACCCTTTTTAGCTTCAGTTTTCCATCCCAAAGGAGTTTGTGGCAATCTCTGCCTGTGCCTGAGGCAGCCTTATCCTCTGCTGAAATGGCTCCCCCCACCACTGCCCTGTGTCCCCCAGGGGTGTCAGCTGGCAGAATCCCTTCTCAGCCTGCATTTTGCTGAGTATTTGCAGTGGCCTTTTTCATGACAGTTCTCCAAGCCCTATTAAAAGGCCTTTTTCAAACCCACAAATGGAAAATTCCCAATCCTAGCATCCCACTCTCAAAGGCACCGTAGCTGAATAAGTTGCTTTACCCATGAGACATGACAAAGGCTATTGCTGTAGATGGACAGCCCTAATTTGAATTTTTCAGACCTTCATGCAACTCCCTCCTCCCTTCAGGATCACACCACGGAGCACAGCTCTGCTGGGAGCACAACCACAAAGTGCCACCAGTCAAGGCAGCAATATTTAACACCAGCCCCTTTTGCACCTCCCCAGGTCAGCCTTGCCAAGGGGGGATCTGCAGGAGCTCATGGATTTCACAACTCCTCTGGGCCTGCAGAGAGCATGCATCCCAAACACAGATTTTCTCCCTTCCCCAGACCTGGCGCAATGATTCATCTGTGCATTTGCTTAAAGGATTTCACTGTCGACCAATCCAAGGTTTCTTTGTTGACCACAGTTAATTTTGGTATGCAGAAAATGCCTGGGTAAGGACAGGGATCTGAGCTGCATTTTCAGTGTCTGTGAGCTGCCTGCTGTATATTAACAACAGACTAAACAGCTCTCACCAGCTGAGGCTCAGTTTCCATCACTACAGTGTTGTAGTTCTAACACCTCTGTGATATAAAAAATAACTTGTGAAAAACCTCACCTGAGGCAGGACCAGGCTGAAGAAACATCTTTAGAGGTCTGGTCTATGGATATGTGGGACCCTGTGGGTTTCTTAGCCCTCCTGGACTGAGGCTAGGGAAGAAAACTTGGTCTGACATCCAACCAGCCTTGGCTGAAGGATACGTGGCATTGCTGAGGGTTTTCTCCCTGTAGGAAAGACTGAGGCCAAATATCTTTATTTGCATATTAGTGGTGATGGAAGTTGCTTGTGTGCAATGAAAAGAGAGCACAGTCCAAACAGAGACTGATTTACTATTTTTTTGCATAAGTCTATAAATTGTCCAGAACTTGCTCTTTTTTCCTGAGAAACTGCTGTCATTTGCAAAAAAATGTGACTAATTCCACCTCAACACAAGAAAGAAGCAAGGGAGGCAGATTCCTCAGGGATCTCAGTTCTTAGAGAAGAAAACAGGCTTTTAAGAGTTCCCCAGCTCTACACCACAGGCAAAAACACACATTTGTTTCTTTTGCTGATAGTGATGAAAAGGGGAAGGATCACTGGGAAAGTGCCCTGCTTGGATCTTGGCATCAAACAGCTGGGAAGGGCTGGGGAAGGTGGAGAGGCTGCAAGAGGAAGGGAAAAGGAGACAAAACCCTGTTGGAGCTGCAGACATTTATTTTTGCTCAGGGCACAAAGCTTGCCTCTGTTTTGTATCTGTGCTCCCTGATCACCTCCTCCCAGGCTAGGAAACAGCAGAAAGGAAGCTGGTGAGACAGAGGCACTTGGCACCCCTCCATGGCCATGGAATGCTGGAGGGTGCATCTGAGTGTTAGCAAGCACCAAAGGCACCCTTGTTCCCAGAGGCTCCTCAGGCAGGGGATCCCCAGCCCTGCCCAGGCTTTTGGAGAACCCTGCTGGCTGCAGCTTGTGCTAAAGCAACCCCAGTGGGGAGAAAAAGGAGCATTTTGGGTTGTGTTTCCACAGCAGTCCAGGAACACACCAGGTACAGCTACACCTGGGCTGATTCTGGGGGTGCCCTGGATTTTACAATGGATCTAACATTGCATTTAGAAACACTTTGATCCATCCTGTTAAATGTGCCTGGTCATGGATCTATGATGCAAATGAATGCTACAGCACTTCTGAAGGGAAAGGGGACTTCTGTGCACTGCATACAAGATGTTCTGGTATTTAGATGAGCCCCAGCAGTCTTCATTAAAATAGACACTAATTGCAGAAGGTTGAAAATAGGGTGATAACAGAATGCAGCCACAAACAGAATGAAAATGTAGCAATTCCCACCCAGCACCTAGCTTTAATGTAAGGTTTTATCTTCCAGTTAGAGCCCCCAGTCACATATTCCTATGTGTGGTCGATTTTGCTTGAAAATAGACTAGGTGGTATGGTGTTTAGAGAAGTGTATTTTTATATTAATTTCAAATCACAAGCTGATTCCTTGCTGAGCCCCTTACTAGGGCCAGCCAGGAAAAAGTACTCAAAATGTCATGATTTGAGGGCTAACTGATACACTGGTGGGGTAGGGCAGGATTTCACCAGGCACAAAGCCCAGGAAGAGCCAAGTCAGAGTTTCTCCCCTTTCTGAGCTGTTGCTACAGCCTGTGTTAGGAGTGAGCTCTGCACAGGCTCTGGTGTGCACACAGACAGAAGCTGCTGGCCACAATTCACCTCCTTTGACCAGCTCCCCACCTTCTCCACTGCTCTGATCCCTCCTTGTGCGTGCTGTGAGCACCTTCACCTCCTCAGGTCCTGTGCAGCAGCTCCTCATTGCTGGGCAGGGGCAGTCCCTGCTCCAGCACAGTGCTTGCAGTGTCCTGACAAAGGCAGAATCATTCTCACAGCATAGAGGCCCATTCTGCCCACTTGGACTTGTCAGGACCATGTTCCACCAGCGTGGCTGCTGCCACAGTCACAGATTTACTGTGCTGGAGCCATCAGGACTCAGCTCCATCCTGGATTCATGTGCAGAAAACCCTTGCATAAGTCTCCATGTCAGCACTCACTCCATCTCACCAGGTGTCTGTGGTACATTTGCCTGGTTGCTGATTTATAGCTGGATAATTTCCTGCTCATCTGGGCTACTGAGGATTTTGGCTACCTCAGGGCCAGGGCAGATCCTCTGTTATCTCAGCTGTGGTTGTCCTGCTCTGCTCAGCCACACACACTGGCAATGTCCAACCACAGAAATCTGGGGGGAGGTAGAGCCAAGAAAGAGCCTGGAGCTGCTAAAATCCAGTTCACAGTTATGCACAATTCCCAAAGAGGTTTCCCTCAGAGGTGGCTGACTGGGTGATGGAAGGGCTGTGGGAGGTTATTTCATCCCAGACTACAGCACCTGATAACTTGCAATAAACTGCCAACAAAACACTGCTTTTCCTTGAATGCCCTCCTTTGGTTCTCTGGATAGCAGCCACCACCTATGAATAAAATCCTTACAGCTTGAACCAGGAATGGGAATTCTGAATTTCCTTCCATTTTGATTGCAAACATTCTCAGCTGTTCAGGTGAACTTTCCCCTTGCTCTTGAGGAGAACCAGAAACGTTTTCATGAAAATTATGTGTTTTGTCAAGAAGCCCTCATTGCTGGGAATAAAGGAAGTAAACATTTCTATAGGGGTTATTTATTGCAAAGAAGTGTTCTGGCAAGATAGGGGATGTTCAGTCCTTTTTCAGATGCTTTTGTATACATTACATCAAGTCCCAGAATCATTCAACAATTTATGGGTTCCTTTCCACATCCTATCAGTCTCTGCAGGTGCCATTTTAACAGGTCTCTCTTCCAAGAGCTGCTTTTGTCTGCATCCATCTGTCCTCTCCTTCCTAATAGCTATTGGGAACTGTAAGCTGTAACTCTGGGCACAGTGAAAGAAAATCTTTTAAAGGCTTTCAAAGAATAGTCAACAAATTATAGTAGTTAATGTGACCTGTTTGTCAGGGTCAGATGTGCTGAGAGAGGCCCTGCTCAGAGGTGCTGCATCATTTTGCAGCAGTAACAAATTTCATTCTGCCCGAACTTGGGTGAACATATTGAGGAGCCCAAAAATGACTGAGGATTCTGCCCACAGCTGTGTAAGAGGTGCCTTTCCCACAGCCCAGACCCAAACAGGCGCTGCTGGGTGGTGACTGGCACTTGGGCCAAGCTGCTGCACTGCCACACTGCACAGAGGGGGAGGACTGAGGGGCACACGTGGGGTGGGAAGTGAGTGACACATCACATTTAGGGCAAGAAGTGAGTGACACATCACATTTAGGGCAAGAAGTGAGTGACACACCACATTTACAGTACCACAGCCACCTGTCCCTGTGCCTGCTGCTCCTCAGGGTCACCTGGTACTGATGGATGGGAGCACTTTCAGTCTCAGGGCAGGTGAAGTGACACCTCAGGGGAGTCCATCCTTCATCTGCCAGCAGCAGATCTGCCAAGGACTGTGCAACTACAGAGATGAGCAGGTAAAAGGGCACCTGCAGAACATATTTTGGGCCAGAGACTTTAATTTCAGAGTGTTTTTTTCTCTGCATTCCTTTAAGCCTGCAAAAGCTCTGATGACTCTCTGGTTTTCTACCAGCATTCACATTTTTTTAAAGACATTAAAATAGATCTGACCATAAGCCCAGATGTACAGACAACAAGAACTTTGCATGTGTCAGGGTTTCAGGAATAGATCTAATTTTGGTGTCATTTTAAACCATGTTTAAACAAAGATGTTTCTGAATATCAACTGGTCAATGAAAACTCTTTGGTTCAGTCTTGCTGAGTCAGATTAATCATCTTTACTCAGATACAGAAATGCCTGATGAGTTTTTTCTCCCCTTCCCCCCCCCCGTGCCCCTCCCCCTTCTTTTTTTTTTTTGTTTTTTAAACTCTGCATTCCCAGAAATTACTGGTTGCTTTTTAAAACGACTGACGAAGTGAAACCCACACAATACAAGAGCACTAAGAGATAATTCCACGTGTGATTTTGCTCAGTTTGCTTGAATCACATTAGCACTGTCAATGAATTTCTACTCCCTGCCCTAAAAATTTACAACACCTCAGCCTTTATGTTGTTCACTTGAGTTTTTTTCTGCAAGATGGACTCCACCTTGAAACTGATTGTGCCCAGTGCTGCCCTTTGCTGGACTTTTTGCTGCCTTTGCACTGAATGGTTTAACAAGTGTGTGTTAAATGTTATCATAAGAGCTGAATTGTAAAGTGGTGAAATCATCTGAAAGTACAACAGGCCTTAGAGGCACAGCTCATGTTCATTAGAGCAAGCTCAGTCACAAATATCCTCTTGCTATTTGCCAAGAAAATCTGTTATTTTCCAGCAAACACAAAAAGCTGAAAGCAAAGGATATTTTTCATCATTAATTCCTGTCCTTTTTGTTGCATGTACTCTGTTCCAACCAGGCAGTGCACAGTGAAAACTCCACAGAAGATTTGAAGCAAATGGGTTGAAAATATTTTTCAGCCTTTTAAAATAGAAATACCCATCAAGGGCAGAGACCTCTCAGCTTCTGCAGAGGCCCAGGGCATTGGAGACAGCAGGAGGGGTCCACTGGGTGCTGCAGTGCTTGGGTGACCTGTTCCTCCCCCAGACTTCCCCTCTACCTCTCTTTTCCCAGAGCCACAGTCAGCAATCAGCTTTGCTGCTCAGTCTCATCTTGCTCAGAAGTGCAATTCACTGTGCAGGCAAATAAAGCCCCACATGTGCAGCCAAATAATTTGTAATTTCAAATAATTTTCTATCTTCAGCTGCCACTGTGTGCTATATTGGCAAATGCAATGCATTCATTCACGTTATCCTGATAAACATCTCAGCAGATTTGGGAAAGCAAATTTGTTTCTTCTCTGCCAGAGCCAACCAATGCATGCCTGTGTTTTCCTTTTGACAGAGAAGTGTGGTTTGCTGGGATTTACCAACAGTTACTGAGCAGGATTTTGGTCCCCATTCACATTCTGTCTATATTTGGATCTAGAATTTAATGGTAACATTTGGTCAGCCTTGAATGCCTGATTTTAGCTAAGAGACTTCTTATGCTGTCAATAAGACCATTCCTCGTGACTACCCCCCAAACCAACATTGTTTTACATTACTTTTTTTGTTTTTTTGTTTTTTTGTTTTATAATTTACTGTGAATCAAAGTCTTAAGTTCTACATTGTGTCTCTAAGAGGCTACACAAAGCTGCCTTCATACCCCTGTCGTACCTGCTACAGCTAATTCAGAGTGACACCTGCAGCTCTCTGTGTTGCACTGCCTGCAGGCTGAGAGCTCTTCTCCTGCCCTGCCCTGCCAGCACAAGCTGCCTCCCAGAGCCCCCCAGAACTGTCACCAGTGCTGTGAGAGCAAGAGAAGGTCTCTCCCCACGTCCCCAGATGTGTCCTGGGACTGATCACCCCCAGCCCTGCTCCTGCTGCCTTGTGCCAGCCCAGCCCAGATCAGAGTCTCACACTCCCACTGTAACACCCAGACAGACAGCCTCTGCTTTGCCCTGTAATGTGAGGCACCCAAGGGACTAATTAGGCAGCCTTTGGACACTAATTGCTCGGCAGCCCTGTTTGCCTCCAGATACCTCGTTACAGCAGTTGATTGAGTTTATTTGTTTCGTCTCATCCATGGGAGGCAGCTGGGGAGCAGCCGGGTCTGCCGGGAGGTGTTTCACTGCCCCTGTAGCAGAAAATAAAGCACAAGCTGCAGGTCTCTGCATACAGAGCATTTCTCCTGGCTTGCCAAAGGCATTTGGGATCCACGGAGCTACAGCTTACGGCGTGGGAAGCGCTCGGTGCCTTGCCACAGGAGGGTGATGTCGCGCAGGTGGAGGCGCAGGGCCACCCTCAGGGCTGCAGTCAGAGCACGGACAGCCCTGAACGAGCCTAACGGGGCACGAGCGACAGGGAAACTGCGTGAGTGGAGATGCTCAGTCAGAACTGCACCATTGGTGTGGAAACTGCGTTTAAAGCCAGTAAGTCTTCCTCTAAGCAGGAAGACTGGAAGGGCTGAAGTGCCAAATTCCTGCGGGGAGAAGCTGTAACCCTCCTACGTGCGCTGTTACCTCTGTGCCAACCACACCTTGCCAGGCTTTGTTTCCCCAACGCGCGTGGATCAGCAGGGGGCAGAGCAAGGTGGGCTTTGTGCCCTGCCTATTCAGCACTGAATAAAGCAGGCTCAGTGCAGTGCTCCTGACAGGGAGTTCTTGCTGAGGTCGGTGTCTCAAACAAGCTTATTGGGGATGGCTTCCCATGAAACACCCTGGCTTTAATGTCACTGTTAAATTCTGCATCCCTTGGGATCAGACAGGGGCTTTAATGTCACTGTTAAATTTTGCATCCCTTGGGATCAGACAAGGGCTTTAATGTCACTGTTAAATTCTGCATCCCTTGGGATCAGACAGTGGCTTTAGTGTTACTGTTAAATTCTGGATCCCATGGGATCAGACAGTGGCTTTAATGTCACTGTTAAATTCTGCATCCCTTGGGATCAGACAGTGGCTTTAGTGTTACTGTTAAATTCTGGATCCCTTGGGATCAGACAGGGGCTTTAATGTCACTGTTAAATTCTGGATCCCTTGGGATCAGACAGGGGCTTTAATGTCACTGTTAAATTCTGCATCCCTTGGGATCAGACAGTGGCTTTAATGTCACTGTTAAATTCTGGATCCCTTGGGATCAGACAGGGGCTTTAATGTCACTGTTAAATTCTGGATCCCTTGGGATCAGACAGGGGCTTTAATGTCACTGTTAAATTCTGCATCCCTTGGGATCAGACAGTGGCTTTAGTGTTACTGTTAAATTCTGGATCCCTTGGGATCAGACAGGGGCTTTAATGTCACTGTTAAATTCTGGATCCCTTGGGATCAGACAGGGGCTTTAATGTCACTGTTAAATTCTGGATCCCTTGGGATCAGACAGGGGCTTTAATGTCACTGTTAAATTCTGCATCCCTTGGGATCAGACAGTGGCTTTAGTGTTACTGTTAAATTCTGGATCCCTTGGGATCAGACAGGGGCTTTAATGTCACTGTTAAATTCTGGATCCCTTGGGATCAGACAGGGGCTTTAATGTCACTGTTAAATTCTGGATCCCTTGGGATCAGACAGGGGCTTTAATGTCACTGTTAAATTCTGGATCCCTTGGGATCAGACAGGGGCTTTAATGTCACTGTTAAATTCTGCATCCCTTGGGATCAGACAGGGGCTTTAATGTTATTGTTAAATTCTGGATCCCTTGGGATCAGACAGCAGCTTCTGGGCAAGACCAAATAAAGACCACTGCTTAAATTCTGGACCAGCAGCTCCTCTAGGGAAGCAGCTCTTAAAGCTCATCTGGTCTTGAAGATTTTGGCTGTGCCATGTTAAATGTTTGCATTGAGATCCACTTATCATTTTTTTTCTGCTGCTGCAACCTACAGAATAAATTTTAGCTGATGTGTGCTGCAGAAGCCAAATAGGAAAGGGTAAATTTCCTGTGGCAATTACTTCTAATCAGAGATTTATGCCAGCATCCTCGAGAATTATCTGAAATAATATTTTGAGGGACTTTAATGATCAGAACTGAGTTGCTCAGAGTATTTTCCTCAGGGAAATCAATATGTCTCATAGCAGCAGACCTACCACCACTAAAGCCCCAACCTTCCTGACCCCTGCTCCTCCAAGACCTGCATCTGCCATCCAGCAACATTCACCTGATGGAGAAAGATACACTGGGTCAGGCCTTGGAAGCAAATTGCTGGAACTGAATTGGTTTAAGGAATTCAGGATAATAAATAAAAAATCCCAGAGGCTGTATGTTATACTGGATCAGGGACAGCTGAAGCTTGTTTATAATATATACGACCAATTTCCAAATAAATGATAATTCTTAGTGGATTTGTCCCTTTCTTGGCTAAACAGTGAATAATTGGATAAATATTGATGCAGAACATTATTTGCTTCTATTGAACATATATTTTATTGAACATATATTCTATTGAACATAATATTTTGTTGGGAGGCCATGACTGAATTTTCCTGTTACTTTTCTTACAAAATCTTTTCCCCCAATCTTGGCTGGCATTTGTTTCCAAAAAGGAAGCTAAAGTGATTATTCTAAACAATAGACTTGCTAAACTTCTACTTAGTATAGGAGTTCGAGATTCAAATTTTGTTGCTGAACTTTCTGGCCAAGCCAGGCTTGCTGTTCTTGAACAAAACTGTCACTTCCAGGTTTTTGTTTTGCTTTTTTTCCACTTGTGAATATGAAATTCTTCCATCTATCTGCACAGGAAAATACAAGCTTTTCCTTAGTTGGTAAAATGTCTTTTCTGCGTGTAATGATATTTTCCAATTCTGCCATCAGGAAAGACAGGATCATAAAATGGTTTATGTTGGAAGAGACCTTAAAGCTCATCTGGTTGCAGTGCCCCTTCCATGGGCTGGGACAACTTCCACTATCCCAGGTTGCTCAAAGGTCCATCCAGCCTGGCCTTGGACACTTCCAGGGATGGGGCAGCCACAGCTGCTCTGGTGAGCAAGTGGGCCCTGTCCCAAGGGCAGGGGCAAGGGCAGAGCTGCAAGGACAGAGCTCCCAGAGCAGTTCAACTAGTTGAGATTATACAAACACAGCTTTGCTCTGGAACTAGGCTTAGATGTTTCCAAGGCCAAGCCAGGCCTCCAGCAGGTATTCCTCATGATTTTTTTGTTTTTATACACATGAGATTTCTTAGGGAATAGTCTCATCAAAGAGTTGTTAATGAAACCTCTCAGCCATAACACCCCAAAACTGCAGGAAATGCTGGAATGGTAAACAATAAGCATTTTCATAAAACCAGGTTGTATGTTATGCTCTCCCTCTGTCATTGACTACACACCTCACCTACAAGGTCTCTTAAGAGCCTCTGTGATACTTGGTTGTTTGACAAGCACAGCCAAGGATCTGCAAGCAAAGGCAGAGGCTGAGGAGCAAGTGCCTGGGCTGTCCCAGCCCCAGCAGCACAGCTGGGTGCCTGTGCTTGCCAGGATGACACCAGGAGCACAGCACATAACATCAGCAGCTTGGAGAGGGGCAGAGAATTGAGGGGGGAACTAGAAAAGGAAAGTCAATACTAGCCTGTTCTGCTTTATAATGGGGTGTCTGGGGATGCAAAGGAGGAGCAGGTTTTATAACTGAGAGCCACAGGGACTGCTTCAGTAACAGCCTGCAACAAGGGACCGAGTGGGGAGCTCAGCTAAGGGCTGTCATTGACCTCTGGAGCTCTGCTCCCATCTGGACCCAGAGCTCCCTGCAAAGCTGGGGAGGCTGAGGAACTGCTGATGGAAAGAGCTGACTGAAGGACTCTGTCCTGGGCCTCGCAGGGACAGCGTGGTGGGTGGGTCAGAAATGCTCCTGCAGGTCTCTGTGTTGCCTTGGCTCCCATGCAAAGCACCTCTCCTGGCTTGCAAATGGCATCTGGGAGAGGTTCAGCTCTATATAGAAGATGAAAGAACTGCTTTCAAAGAGGAAATGTGCAAATTAGAGCTGTAACTGGATTAGGCTGTGAGTACAACTTGCATTTGGATTATTTATGTCCCCAGTGCTTAGTCTTGATCATACTCATTACAGCCCAGGATTGTTTAAACTTGGAGTCAGAGCAGCTGAACATCAGCCCCTGGGCAGTGGGGTCTTGTGGCTGCTGTGAGCAGGTTGGAGGGAGGTGGCAGTGGCTGTGGCTTTAGGCTTGCTTCTGAATCACACATGCTATTTCAGGACGATCACAGAACAAAAAGACACAAAGAAGTCACACTTTTGGTTTTTTTCTGTTGTTGTTGTTATTTTTAATGCATCCTTGCCTGATATGTTGTCCTGCCACCTTGCTCTGAGTGGAAGAGGCACAGAGTCTCCCAGAGCTCTTGCCTGGCTCTGTTACACAGCAAACAGGTGTTGCTCTGACCTGCAGGGGTGTGACACACCAGGCCCAGCCACAGACAGACCCCTGCCCCTTCTTCCTCCAGAGAGCTGGGTGCATCTCTGCTGACAAGGATGATGGAGGAGCAGCTGATCCTCTTTGGAGCCTGTCTCCAGAGCTGCTCCAAGCACCAAGGGAAAATAACCAGTGGGTTTGACCTGTCCTGACTGACCAGCTCCTGTTAGGGGAGCTGAAGTGTTTATGGCCACATGCCCTTGATTTATCCAGATGAAAATACTTGGGCACATCTGGAAGCCTCTTGAGATACTGTGGATCTGTGGAGTTACAGCAAGTAATGTGTGCAGCCCTCAGCAAATGTGAGTTAAAACTCGTGGTGGTGCTTTGCTTGGCTGCTGCTGTTGAACATACACAGCTGGCTGCTGAGTCCTCTCATGGCTGCACTGCCACAATCAGCAGGTTTCTGTTTGTTTAGGAGCTGTGGGGAGGTCAGTGAGCACTGCCCTGTGCTCTCCACCTCCCAGGGTAAACTCCTTGCTCACTGCTTTAAATAAAGTCATATTTGGATTGGAGAGATGGTTTCGTTTTGTGGGGAAGCAGTTTGCACAGTAAATAAAGAGCAGAGAGAATAGGTTTAGACTTAAGTGGAAGCATGGAAACTATAGATAGATTACTATTCTGTCTTGTTGCTTGAAATGAGAGATTTTGGTTTTTTTTTTACATAGCAGATTCAAATGTATGCTCCTGAGTCTGTATTTGGATATTCACTCAAGTTCTGGGAGTACTGAATACCCAGAATGTCCCATTGATGTAAGACAGGATAATTCTGGGGTGAAGAGAGGACCAAAGTGCTCATCCCAAGGTGCTTTTTTTATGAACAGACTAACTATAGAAGAGAATTCTAACTTTTGACTTGCTAACTTTTGTAGCTGGAGTCTGGAAGCAGCTTCCTTTTCTGAGCTGACCTTGGAAAATGTGTTAGGAGTGTTTTCTGCTTTCCATATCAGGAAATGTTATTTGCATCTTAGACTCTTTTTTTTTTCCTTTTTAAAAAGAGCAGAAAAAGGCCTTTTCATGTGGCAACAAACTGCAAACTAAGAACTTTATTTCCTATTTTAAAACTAAACCACAGTTTTTATATCTGAACCATCTTTTTCACGGTGGAGACTCTGTGTCCAATTGGTTCTGTGTCAACTGTTCTAATTTGGTTAATTTAATTCTATGTAATGCATAACACTAATATGCTCTTTGTGCCTTGGCCATTGCACATACCAAGACTGAAAATGTTAAAACACTTCTGCATTTTTTCAGGACTGGTCCCTCAGTGCTCTGGGAAGGTATCTCAGGGATCATGGAAAGAGGCTGGCTGGCAGAGAAAGCAGTGCTGTTGGACTGGCACTGGAGTTTGGAGCACAAACTGCCACCTCAGCAGTGGCAAGCTCTAGAGGAAAAGTTGTTGCTGTGGAGGATGAGCAGTGACAGGAGGGTGTTGCTGAGCCTGCAGCTCAGGGTGGTGGCTCTCAGGGAGGGCCATGGCTGTGACACACAGCTGAAAACACCTCGAGCCATGTCCAGAGCCCCTTCTCTCAGAGGAGCCCGTGGGATGCTGGCTGAGCCTGCCTGGCCCTGACCTGGCAGTGCTGTGTGGACATCCCCACGTGGGGATGAGGAATGAGCCATCAGGAGCTGCCCCTGCCACATCCCAAGCTTCTGTGGGTGCTGGGCCAAAGCTGGACCATTTACCCTGGCTGCCTTCTCCTGGTCCCAGGAATGGCACTGTGAGGCCTGGACCAGCCCCAAGACCAGCCAGCCTGCAGGGTGCTGTCCTGTGTTCTTTGGAGCACCATCATCCCACGTGCTGCCTCAGAAAACCCAGCTTTAAGAAGCTGGGTTCAATAAAGAAGAGTTGTATTAGCAAGATCTGAGATATCCCCATTCCTGACATGTGCTTTATCTCTGCCAACACAGAGCAGATCCTGCACAGAATGTCACCACAAATCATTATGTTTTAATAGAGAGGTTTTTCAGGTAATGTGGGTTGGAGAAGCAGCTCAGGGCTGTAAGGCAAAAGCACAGGGCAACACTGACAGAGATGCTGCATCATTTTGCAAAGGGATGTGAACTTTTCTTTTCCTGCTTCTATAGTTTCATCCCAGAATTGCTGTGTCATTATCACACAGGTTTTGGTCACCAGGCCCTAGGAACTCTGAATATGAAGAAAAATTCACCTGACAACCATCTTGGACAGGTTGCTGGAATAAATACTCTTTCTCTAGTAGACTGACACTACCACTCTCCCCATGATGACCTGGCTCCTAAAAAGTTCTTTAGAGAAAAATCTGTCATCAGTGCTGCAGAATTCAGACAAGCACAGGAGATCCTCCTTGCTCTGTGAGGCATATGAAGAAAAGTCTCATTAATGTTAATAGTTATAAATTATTCAAGCCTTGCTGCTATTTAAAGCCAAATAGATGGCATCACTCACATCTGGGAATTCTACACATGGCTAAATTCCAAGCAAAAATAAAGGATATGGGATGACATCTGTTGGAAGAGACATGTGGGCTTTACATTCTCCCTGAGCATCTCCTGCCTTCAGCCTGCCACTGCTGATTGTACTGCAGCATATTCATAGAAGGCCAGCAGCCACTCTTTCTGTTGCCATTAATGTGATGGAAAAATTTACCTTCTTTCTATCTTAATGATTACTTAGCTTCATTACTAGCTATTTGCACCTTAATTTCAATGTTACCTCTTTGGGTCCATTTTAAAAGTGCTTGTTGTTAAAAATGCATCCCCATGTAGGCAGACTGTGATGTTTGTGACTTCTTTCTCCTCCTGGACAAACAGACTGCTCAGCTCCATGCTCTCATGATGAAGGTATGTTTCTAGATTGCAAGCAATTTTTGTGGCTCTCCCTTGAACTTCTTCCAAGCATTGAGCATCCTGGAATATATTTACATCAGAATGGGAGGTGCTGAGTTTTGTTTGCCTGTTTTTCCTTCTCCCACTCCCTTGGCCAGTAGAGCCAACTTCTGCTTCATATGCAGGAGTACCAGTCCTGCATGGATCTCAGGTTCAAGTCACCATGAATTATTTGTGTGAGAAAAGCTGCCTGTCAGTTGTGTGCCTAGCAGGGAACCATTTTGTTTTCTAAGGAGTTTCCACTGAAAAAGGGAAGAGCATTTTAAAGCAGGACCTGAGGCTGACAGTGAGGTTTCAAGCTGTGCCAGCACAAGGTTTGGGTTTGCATCAGTCTAGACAGTGGCCACCACATCTTGTGAGGGTGGCTGGGAAGTACCAGTGCCCTCAAACCAGAGCAACTCACCAGCAGTCAACAATGTGACTGGGTTTTGGTTGGGTTTTTTCCTTCAGTTTTTTGTTCCCATTACTCAAGAAAATATTTTGGAACAATGAAAACTACCCAGGTCTAACAAACCTTGAGCACCGTTTGTCAGCTCCTCTGTGATTTTCCTGCTTTATTAATGATCTGTTCTCAGCCATGTGTGTGAGGGGTGGTCAGGGATGGGGTGAGCTCAGCTGCTCCAGTCTCAGCCCACCTGATGGCCACGAGCAGGGAGCAGCTGCCTCAGGCTGAACGGGGCTGGTGACTCAATGTCCTCTGCTATTACATTCCCGAATTTCAGGAATTAGAAATGCTGATGGAGGAGTTTGTTGGTCTCCTTGTAGTGCTTTTTTGCATTGCTGCCTAGCACAGGCAGATGTAGAGGGTAAACTACAGACAGTTCTGGCTGTTTCCAACTGCCCATATTTTTGAGGCAAAGTGAAACAAGACAAGAGGTTGATAAGTTTTCAGAAAAAGGGCTCCATTTAGACAAGAAAAAATAACCAAAAACCACTTAGCTACTTGACAGCATATTTTAAAGCTTTTCATCTTATTAGTGAGAAGATGACTGCACTGGCATGTGCAGGATTAGTTAATACTGATCTTCCATTACTTTAAAATTTAATTTCATTTTACTTTTAAGCAAAAATCCATGGAAATTACTTGCAGTGATAGTATGGTACCTTTCCTAAAGCCTTTCTGCAGTAATCTCAATTTTTGAGGATACTTCATTTTGGTTCTAGGATGAATTCCAATATGATAACATTTCTTCCTTTGCAGTGTTGAGGTTACAGAGATGAAACTTCAGGAATTCAGCAGTGTAATTTCAACCCTTGTCAGACTTGTTCATGGAATAAATGAGGAGATTTCCTTCAGAGAAAATCTTTGTAGGAGCAGGAAACTGTGAGCATGCAGTGATGGGCAGAGCTGTGAGTGACTGTAAATTCAAAGCTCACATTTATCTTGCTGCACAACAATGATTTTTCCCTCCACTTGCAGAAATCAACTGTGAATTTGAATTAATTTTTTTAATACAACCTGGATTTGTGAATAAAACCTAATTTGTGAATTTACAGCAGCACAGCAGAATTAGGAGGGTTGCAAAATCTGAAGTGTAGGCAATGGTGGACAATCCCTTGTACCTCCTTCTCTCTCTGCCTTAAGCTTTTTTCTAAGTGAGCAGAACAGTGTACAAAGACTTCTGCAAGGTAAAAAACTCTGTGATTTCCAAAATTTGGTAAGAATAGGAAGAACTGAGACACTTTCATGACAGTAAGCTAAACCAAGGCAGAAAGTTTGTATGGCAATGAACACTTTTTAAAATGCACTTTTTTTTTTTCTTTTTTGATTCAACACCATGGCACAGTTTGTTCTATCAGTCACAGAATCACCCTCGATGGTTTCTGGCTGTTTCCAGTGATACAGGTGGATCTAGCAGCCACCACAGGCTGTGTTTTCTTTATCTCCTGGAGCACAACAACCTCCTTGATGGGAAATGCTCTTGACAGTGGACCATTTTCCAGTAACCAAGACTAATGACATGTTCATAAAAGAAACATAAAAGAAGCTGGATGATGTTGTGATATATACTGGAAATGTTTCCTTGGTGTAAACTGGTGCTGCTTCATGCAAAGTTATTTTCTTTTACAATAGACAAATGCAGAATTGCTTGTACTTTTATTATACCAAGAGTCTCCAGACCTGATGACATGGTTAAATTTTGCACAACCAGCACTGAAAAATAAAATATGCCACATCTTAAAAATAAAAAATGCCACACTAGATGGGTAAGCTGCTAGAAAATGTGACACTTGGAGAAAATCTATATGATTTGGTAACAGGTAAGTATAAACTCATGGAAGGTTTTAATTCTGCCCTCACAGAATGACTGTGAATATTGTACAATGATTCTGGGATTTTCATTTGACTGAAATCTCTCCTACAGCATAAATTGATGGTGGATGAGCAATTGACCTGATTAGTGCTGCAAAATGCTCACTTGAGATGATACGTTCAACTACGTGTCACCTTTCCTTGTCCCAGTTGTGCAAACAGTCGTGAGCACAGGGCTTTGCCTATAAAAATATTCACAGTGGCTGCTGCTCTGACAAATCAGGGCACTTGTGAGACAGAAGGGACCCTGGTTACTCCATGCCTTCAGTATAAATGGGTCAGACTGCTCCATGCCTGTCTGCTCCCTTCTCTTACCCAGACAGGGCAGTCCAAGCACACAGCAGCTCACAAAGCACTCTCCATCTCCAGCGGTCTCAGCCTTTTCACCCAGCGGTTACGGGCAGCAAGGACATCAATAAAAAAGTGCCTGTTCATTTGAGGATAACACAGGAAGAGAAGAGCTGGCTTTATGTGGCCTGGTAAATTATTTGCATGAATCATTCAACCAGTCAGAGTGCATTTGCTAATAAAAGAGAACGGGAAAGGAGATGTGCTAGCGGCAGAACGTGTTGTCAGGCCAAGATGAAAATACAAGCGAGAAGTAGGGCACTTTGCTGCCTGCTCTCTCTCCCCTGCATTAGTACTCAAGGAAGTTCAGACCCTTTGAAAGCCTAAGAGCTTTGCACTCTGGCAGGAAGCTCCAGAAATAAGAGAGGGCACTGTGTCATACAGTTCCTTCCTTGGCATTCCGGGGTGTGCACAAACACATCACCTCTGTCGCTGCACATTTCCAGTGAGAGGTGCCCAAGGGCTCCAGTGGGGCTGGACAGCATCTGTCCCCGAGGCCAGGGGGGCTGAGGGTGACCAGTGAACCCAACAGCTGTGCCCAGTAGCAACTGGTGAGACCTGTCCTCTGTGCAGCTGTCGAGCAGCAGGACTGTGCAAACAGTCGCTGATTTCAAACCTGCCGCAGAGAAATTTAGGAACAGCTGGTGATTAAGAGGATGGGATTATCACAACAGGTTTCTTACTGCTCTGTGTGACATGATCAGCTGGGTGCAGCATGCTGCCCACCAGCTGAATTAGCCAGTGCTGTCACTGGCAGCAGGGATGCTGCAAGTTTTTGACCCAGTGCTGGTCAAGATGTTGCTTCCATTTGGAAATGAAATATTAGCAAAACTGGCTGGGCATCTGCAGGACAGCATGCCTGGCCCGTGAAGAAAACAGTGTGGAGAGCCAACAGTTTCACAGAGAAGATTCCAGGCTTTTCTTTTCCCTCTTTTCACCTTCCACTTGAACTGTAATATTTAGGATGATCAGATAATTCAGGGGATGTTTCAGATAAGTCAGAAGGGACATTTCTGTGTGCATGGTACATCTCCATCTCAAAAGCTGGAAAGAATAATCTCTGTGTAGTCTGGACTGTCACCCTCCTCATGACAGCTTGTCATGGCTCATGATGCCAAGGGGGGTGGCAGCCAGACCGTGGGAGCATTAGGGATATGTAACTGAGGAATGTTGCTGTTTCCATCACACTCTGGGCCATGTGTGTCAACAGGGAGGATTTTGCTACACGCACCCCTGCACTGGGGAGTGTGTGGGGGCAAACTTGGTGTGGGACAGGAGCTCTCTGTGGCTGAGAGCTGGATGTTTTTGCCCAGATGAGCCTCAGTCTTCTTATCTGTTTTTTGAGCATAAGAGGTATTAAACTCACTGGTAAAGTGTCTGAGACGCACGGGGAAATCCCCTTGATAAGATGAGAGGTTGTTATTAAAACATTTAAAATTCCTCCAGTTTCCACTGACTGTTTTCAGTGCCTGCTTTGCAAGATAGTGGAAAGAAATGTTTATTAATAGCTTTTTCTTCTCTTGGCTGCTCTGCTGCAGCCCTGTCCTTGCTTTAATACTGTGTCCCTCATGCTCCAGTCTCCTGTAGCCCACCACCACAGTTCACAGTTACCTACACAATCCATGGTTCACTTAACCATAGGGATCATTTTTCCTAGATGATCCTTGCTGCTGGGGCCACTAAAACAAAATATTGCTTGGGAAAAGACCTCATCTCCTGCAGTTCTCATCCTGACAGTGGTAGGAGCCTTCCCCAGGGCAGCAAGTCCTTTGCTGTGTTCTCAGGGCCCCCTCCCTGGTGCTGCAGCTCCTCTCACAGCTCCTGGTGCATATCAGCACAAGCCACCTCACCTGGGGGCTGATATTGACTGCTGGCAGAGGATGCATATCTGTCTGCCCAATATTCACTGTGTGCACATCAGGGTGCATTAGTTCTGTATTTTATGAGAGCTGCCAGTGTTTGCTGACTTCCTCTTCCGAGGAGATGAGAGTGGAAGCAGCGTGCCTGCTCACCAGAGCCAGCCTCCCACCATGCTGCTGTTTGTTATTCACACACCAGAGACCACAACTAACACTGGCTATTACATGCATTATTCAAGGCAAGGAGACAGCAATTGCATTAAACAGTGCGTGATGAAACAGTTCAGCAAAGGGCAGCTTTCCTCAAATGCATCTTAAACGTCTTAGTGCACTGCTGGGATGCCTAAAATGCTTCTGAATTTACCGTATGTGTTTCTTCCTTACTGGAGACTGTGCTTTTCCTAGCAAGCCACACGGATTGAAAGCACTTAGGAGCAACAAAAGGAGGCCAGTTCACTTGATGACTGAACACAGGTTGCTCCTGTGAGACTCAGAAATAAAAAACCACTTTTGAAACAGAACTGCAGTCAGAGGCAAGGAAAGGGACATCAACCCCATGTGCTACACAAGGCTGTCAGTTCATCTGCCTCCAGGAGAGGGGCAACAGCTCCTGGCTCATGCATTGACCCCATTTGGGATCACCCCTGACCTTGCTGTGCAGGATGTGGTACCCAGCCCAGAGGACTGGGCTGCTCAGCTCCCTCCACCCGTGGCATCCCATTTCCCAGCTGCCTTTCCACACTGCTGGAGCTCCTTGCAGACAGATGGGGGTCAAGGTGATCTGCCAGAGTAAGATTTCAAACCTTGTTATGGTGCACTTGTTCTCAGCCAGGATTTACGTGCCCAGCATGCTCCTTCCTTGGCCTCTGCTTCCTCTGCAACCATTAAAATTAAAGGACCTCTGAGGGTGACAGCAAAGAAGAGAGCATTCAGTGTTTAGGGCTAAGGAGCTGTGGCAGGACAGCACATTCCCTCCAGGCCTGTGAGTTACCCCTCCTTGCCTCTGAGATAGCCCGAGGAAGGAAACACTTCTGAGAGCATGAAAACTTCTTGCCCCAAAGTCCCATTTCAGGAGAAGCTGCTGGCCTGAGCCACTTCCCCAACCTGAGCCCGAGCCTGAGGCTGCTGCCAAGAGCTTGGTTTGCACCAGGAACCAGAGACCCAGTGCAGCACCCTGACATCCAGTGTAGGCTCCAAGACACCGCCTCTGCTCTGCTATTTCCTTCAGTTGACCCCAGGGCAATTTCCCGGCTGGAAGCAGCCCCCTCACACCCAGTCCTGACAAAGTTAGCACTGAGTTCAGGGCCATTAGCACCTGATTTTTTTCCTCTGAACTTTCACAGCTTTGTAGCTGATCGAATCCCAACAGGATGCATTTTGCAGAGATGCCCTCATTCTCCCAGCCCCGGGAGCCACCCCAGGGTCCTGGCCCCAGGCTGCAGACAGGCAGGGCACTCTGGGGGAGCTGCATGGCACTGGAGGGCTTATGAGCTGGGTGGAAAAAATGTTGAGCTGTGGGAAGCAATGATCTTTCAATAAGCATTGAAAAGTGTACAGTCAGACGTTTAAGAGCAGCCCTGGCAGAAAAACAAAGAGAAACTCTGGGTGAGCTAATCCAAAAACAACAAAAGAAATTTTCCTTTGCCCCTCCTGGGTTAGAGCTCTGCCTTTCCATAACTTCAGCCTTTATTGCTGTCTTCATATGCACCCATCTACTCCTGCCCAAAAAGGGTCCAGAGAAGAAACCAGCTCTGCTGGGGGAACACTGATTTGCAGAGTTTGCAAGAACACAAGGAGAAAAAGAAGTGGGGAGGAAAGACCTGAGCTGGCACCCAGGACAGGGTGGGTCAGGCTGTGAAGGCTGCCTGCTCTGCTGGGGCCACCTGCCTCCTGCTGCTCACCTTGGACCCCTCTGGCAGTGAGAGGGGAAAAGGCTGTGCAGGGAATGGGGGAAGGAAGGAAAGGAGTCTGGGAACTGTTAGTCAAGCCTAGTTTAGTTGGGTGGTTGAGCTCAGTTCAATAACCTGTGACCATAACACGTCATGAACAGGGCATGGCCTCATGAACAGCTTGGCTTGTGCTCCCACCCCAGACTGGACAGGGTTTGGCCTCCTAAATATATGTATTTGGTAAGGAAGAAAAGCTCACCTCCTGCCATCCTTTCACAGAGGCCTGAAAATGAGGATCCTATTTGCTTTTGGGGTATGAAAGGTTGTTCAGAGCAGGTCCCAGGAGGGCTGTGATGACCCCATCCCTAAGCAGGGCTCCACAATTGGACCCTGAGCCTGCACCCTGGGTCTGGCTGTTGCTGTCACATGCTTCCTATCACACCACGTGGGCATTTCCAGGCAAACTGTGCCTGACTTGAAAAGTTCCTGCCTGCCTGGAGGTTATTATTTGCAAGAGCACTGGCTGCTGCAGAGAGCTGGATGTGAAAGGCAATGCCCCAGGGAGCATCTTTGTTCCAGACAGCTGCTTTCTGCTCTGGGCTACACACAACACCACCACATCTGCACTGAGGGAATACCTATGGAGATGTCTGATGATCCCTGCATGGAAATGCCCTGTTCCTCCTGCATTTAGGTGCCTGAATGCAGCAGGCAGAGCTGCTTTTAGGCTCACATAGCAACACACAGCTCATAAAGTGACAGCATTCCTGGGGCAGTTCTGGTTCTCTTGCATATAGGCCTGCATCCCTCTGCTCCCAGTTTAGCAGGTCACTGCTTTTAACATCCTTTGCATTTTCACTTCCTATTTTGAAAAACGCAGGCCATTTTAATCGAATTTTAATCAAAATTTAAAAAATCTGAGAATAATTATGTATGAAAGAATAACTTTTCAAATCACTGTGGAAGATGACTTTTTAGTTTCAAGAGCTTTGAAAGAGACAAATTCCTTTGCCCTTCACAGCAGCAAGTGAGCATGACTGATGGCTGGGGAGCTGTAGCCAGAGCAGGATTTGTGCTTTAGGAGAGCCAGCAGCACAGCCAGGGGTGCATGGAGCTTCTTGGCTCAGCAGCAGATCCATAACCAATGAATAATTATTTCTGCATTAGTATGTGATGGCTATTATAATATTTTCACTGTACATTTCTCTTTTACAGTCAGCAATGCCAACATATAAATGAAAACTCTTCTGCTGGAGAAAGGATGGTGGTGTCCAGTGTCTCTGCAGAGTTATCTGCCCCTGCCCCTTCCCCAGCTTCTTTCATGGTCGTTATTTCTGTGAGTTATCTCCTTGTGCCATTTGTCAGCAGGGAAGTTTACAGGTTTTCCCTGCTGGGTGGGACCATGTGTGGGCTCCTGCAAACCCCTTCCCCGGTGGCCTTGTGGCACATATCTTATGAAATAGTACAAAAATAGTCAGCAGACAACTCTTATAACACATTGGTCTCTTTTCAGGAAAACTCCAGACCTGTTTGAGAGGAAAAGATCCTCCTGTGAACCTCCTCCCTTCACAAAAACTGCTCCTTTGAATGACTTCCTGAAACGTCCACGTGGCTCCAGGGAAAGTTCCATAATTCTGAATTAGAGAGGCTTTGCTCTGCAATCAAGGCTTCAAACGTTGTCATTGAGCAGCCTTCTGAAATAGGGTATTTCGGTGCCTTTTGCTCTTCTCACAATAGCAGTAATGTGAGGAAATCTCACAAGCACAGCTGGTCTAAATAGTGACGTGTGTGAAATAAAACAGACTTCTTGGGCCTGGTACACACATCCTGCTGCTCTAGATGATTTCTAAACACAGGACACAATGAGCATGAATTGACAACTCGTAAACTATTGAAAAGGGATGCTGGGCTATTTCTGTATCCTGGAAGTGTGCACTGTCTGAAGAAAATGAGAAGGAATAGTTTTAGTTTTGAGCTTACATCTAACAAAAGGACTTAGTTAAATACATTTAAAATTACCTTGAAGGTATTTTCTTTTCTTTTTCTGGAATATCTGCTAAGTAACAACTTAACCATGTGTTAATGCAAACATACAAACAGTCCAAGTTCAGAAAAGCTCAATTCTTAAAGTGGGAGAAAAAGGAGACAATCTATGGCTCTGAATCTGGGGGAGGGTTCTCTCTCTGCTCTTTTTTCACCCTGCATGGACCCTCTTTCCTCTGCAATGGCTGTAGATGGCTGCAGAGTCTGCAGAGCCAGACTGTTTGTGCTCCAGGCCCTGGACTTCTGCGTGACCCATATGCATAACCCCAAGAAATTAGAACATTATACCCAGGAGATCAGCCCTGAGCCATTTCTGACAGGAGTTAATAAATGGCACAAGATCTGCTGAGGGACAGAGGGTAAGGGGCTCATTTGTCAGCCTGTCCAAAGCAGTTGTCTTCTTTGTCTTTGGGATATATTTCAGCATCTGAAACATTTTGCAAGCTGTTAGCCCATGCAACTGTGCTAAATTCTTGCAGACACCACTGTGGTGGCTTCACTCTGGGTCAAGAGGCCACATTGTGCTGCCACACTGTAAACCTGGCACTGGGGCACACGCTGAAGGGTTTTGTCCACATAAGCAAGAGCAACATTAGATATTCATTGATCTACTGAAATCACCAGATCTGCTGATACATTGGACATTGTAGGTGGGAAATCAGCTATCTTTTTAGAAAGATAGAACCCATCAATAAATAGAAGAGGCTGTAGAAGTCTCTGATAAGGGAGAAATCCCTGTTATGGTGGCAAAGTCCTGGTTAGAAGATCATCTGCACCCTATACCAGGATCAGCAAAACCAAAGAGAATATTGGAACAACACTTAATGATATTTTTCTATGTAAGGATTCAAAAAGACAGCACAGTGGAAAAATATGCATTTCCTTGAGATGTGCCAAGAAAATGCTGTGCATATTCCTGGTGTGACTGTGCACTGTGCTAAGCACGTGATGTGGGTCCCTGCCTCGGGCACAGAGAGTCTTGGGGCAGAAGCCAGGGCACCTTCGATGATCAAATTGACAGGAAGAGATTTCTCCATCCAGAGTGAGAGTTCAGTGACTTTTTTCAGCGTTTTGCCTCTCACCAGAATATTCCTGGCAGTGAACTTGTTTATTTGGATATTTGTATAAGGTGAATCATAACAAAGGAATCACAGACGCAGCTGAAGCAGGCTGCTGCTCAGTCCTTGTTCTGCAGCTCATTTTTGGAAAATGCCACTGATTTACTGCCATTGACATCTGAAATCCTACGCATGAATCAGGCCTTTGCTTCTCGGGTACATGAGTCTGATTTTTCTGGCTATGCTGAGTAAGAGGAAGGTTATTATTTAAATGGAAACAGTAAGTATAATGTAAAAAAAAGAAAGAAAAAGGGAGAGAGCATCACGACTGCTGTGAGACCTTCAGCACTGGCAGCACAGAGGTTGTGTGGCCTTTCTGCAGAGTATTATGCCAGGCAGTGCTGCTGGACCCCCAGCCTTCTCTGCAGTGCTGTGGGAGACCTTTGCAGGGTTACAGAGGAGAAGGCAGCACTCACGAGCTCTCAGCCCCAGCCCAGGGTGGTCCCTGTTGTGCTGTAGGACTGATGCTGGCTGCTGGTGACACTCTGAGCAGGGACTGTGCAGGTTCTTGGTTTTGTGGCCCATGTCCAAAGAACACAACAGCATCAGGCTACAGCTTTCTTGAACATGGTATCTACACCTACTGTTTGGCAGCACCAGGAGTGTGACATGGCAAAGACTGCAAGGAGCTCATCCTTTTTGGTGCTGGTGCTACAAAGGGTGATGCTCCCCTGTATTTCTAGTACAAAACCAAACCTGCATTATCAGGAAAATCCACGTTAAACAGCACAGAGTGCAGCCTTATTTAGCTGCAGATGCATATTGTTTGGGGATCAGATGCTTTGCCTACAGTCAAAGCCATGGTCATCACAGGGTGTGTTCTATAGAATGAAGGAGGAACACAGCAGAAAAAGCTCCTCGGACTGCACTGGGGGAGACTGGGTGGCAGTGCTTGGGTTGTGTCACAGGTTTGTGCAGGCATTGGATTTTGAGGGCCAGTTGTGCAGCAGCAGTACAGGGCTGTGGGAGCTCCCCACTGCATGGGAGCTGGCTCAGATGGGGGGAGGGACAGAAGTGATTTCTCCTCTCTGTCACCTCACTACCACGTGCAGGAGTTTGCCCTCCCATGGAATGGTGTTGTTGAAACTGAAAGATAGATAATGATTCAAGGAACTTCTGGTAGTTAGCATATGGTAACTTAAAATCTTATCAGGATCGAAACACCTCTGATACAAGAAGCCATTACAAAGTTGTTTTTAAGGCTTGACTTCCTTTACCCTGCAGTGGATACAGTCCAAGGTAAAGTCCAAATTGAGACTGCCACACTAGCTGAGGGACACTTTTTTCCTAATGCTGACACTGCTTTTCTAATGCATCTGAAGCTCTGCTGTGAGGGTCGGTGCTAACTCTGAAAGCTGCCAGTGCAGGGTGGGACACCTTTCCTGAGTGGTCCCCACCAGGCACCAGGATCCTTAGCATGCACGGCTATGAGGGATGATGCCCATGGGAAGGGAAAGAGAAAAAGCCTGTTTGTACCAGGATCTGCTGGGCTGGAGCTCTGTACACACTCATGCTTGCTCATCTCACCCATACTCTATGTAATCAACTCATGAATCTAAAACTGCTCTCCAAAACTCTTAATAACCGAAGATCTCTCTTAATTCAGATGTTTGTTTCATGCTATAGCTGTTGGAAAAGTTATATCTTTTTTCAGAACAGGGGGAAAAGTACTGTACAATGACTTCCAAGTGCTCCCACACAAGGAACCTGAAAAACAACTGCTCCAAAGTCCACAGGCTGGGAGGTGTCCTGGCAGGGAGAAGGGAAGGAAAGGTGCCACATGTCGCATCCTTTGCCCCTCACTGCACCACTGCCTCGGGCTGAGCTGCCCCTCACTTTGCAAGTGCTAAAGGACAAGTCCCACCTAAACACTCAAAAGGAGATTAGGTCCTATGTGTGTCTGGCACCATCCTACCCTAAAAAACATAGAAGCCAAAAAACCCAGGTTTCCTTGCCTGGCACATCCTTGGCTCCTCCTGGTGCCAACAGCCTCTGAGCTGCTGAGCATATCTTGCTCCATGGCAAAGAGGCTCTGCTTTCTCATTGCTGCCTCCAGCACTGGATAGTCCAAAACCTAAGCCAGAGGGGACTTACTGGGTATGAGCCCTTGCCAGATGCAATGGTTAATGAACTCTGGAACCCACTGCTATTTACAGGTGGGTGATTATATGTTCATAACAAACATGGCATCAGTTCAGGGTGGTCAGGAACCTGTTTCATCACGTGCACACCAGGGCACAGGCACAGGCTTGAGCTGCCTCCTTCTTCTTGAAATCTCTAATGATCCTTTTCTTCACCTGCATAGTCCCAGGGCTGTTGCCCATGAATAGTTCTCACATCTCTCTTTCATAAAATGAGAACACAAAAGCATTTGGGAAGAACAAAAAGTGCTCAAGATTTTGAAAACAACTACAGCTGAAAAACATGTTTGATTCAACTTCTTCTGTTTTCCCCTTTGTTTCACCTGAAGACCTCTGTAACTATTTGAATTTCCACTGAAAGATTTGTAAATGCATTTTTTCCATTACAAGTAACCTTAAGTATAAGGGGAGTTAAATATAGAGTTAGGAAACACAGGAATGTTCAGGTTGAACGAAATGCTTCTGATTGCTCAAGATTAAATATTTTTCTCCTCCCTGTGTTGCTAACCCAGACATGTTCTCTCTCTGGTTTGTTTTGACCTCTGAGCAGACAAATGCTCCCTCTCCTGTGCCTGCTCGAGGGTACAGTCGTGCACCTTTAGTACGTTTCTTGTTTTTCCCCCGGCGTTCTCATTTGCCTTGAGCTCTTTGAGCCTGAAACCTTTATCTCTGCTTTACAGCACATTTTCTCCCCTGCCAGCTGAGCAAAGACATGTTCAGCTCTGTGATGGTGGAGACAGACACGCTGAGCCCCATGGGCAGCTTGGGCAGAGCAGGCTGAGGGAGCTGCGGAAATCCGCGATCTCCCTGAATGCCAACACTGAGTTTCTTTTAGGGGAAAAGGACATTTATACTTCCCTTCCTGGATTTTTTTTTCTGTTTTGGTTGTGAAAGAGCCAATTTGATCTTAGCAGGTCTTCTTGCACATCTCACCTTGGGCAGAGCCAAGGCCATGGACCTGCATTGTTCTTCATACCTTTCTTGGAAGTACTTGCATGGCAGGTGGGGCCACAGTCCTCCCTTACCATGAGTTTTGCAACACCTACTAATTTGCTAAGTCAGAGAACCTCTTCTGTCTGCCTGACATCCCCATCCTCCCACATGGAAGGTGAGCATGGGAGCCGCTCCAGCTCTCATCCCCAGCGAGTGGGTGTCTGCCTTGCTGCACCAATGGTGCCTGGTTGCATGAGTGTCTCTTGCCATACTGCAGATCAACTCTTGCTCCTGAAAACATCCTCACCTTGCAAGACATCAGAATTCAGAGGATTTTGAGCTCAGCAAAGCATTTTGGAGATACATTGTGGCACAATAAGGTTCCTTGCTCTGTGGCACTTTGGTGGATTCCTGACACTGTTCTCTTTAGGACGGGTGGTTATCACACACTTAAAGCCTCTCTCAGCTCCTCATGGACAGCCAGAAGTGGCACTATGAAGGTACAGACCAGCAGGCTGATGTGTGGAAATTTCAATGTCAGCATTGGAGGCTTGTCTTATTCTTCCCTCATCTCAATCCCTCATCATGGAGTTTTGCCATCCCTGATCCTCCTGCCAAGGCCTCCTTGGGGTACAGAAGAGTTCTCATTGACAAAACCATAAACATGGGCAGGAGAGCTGGTCTATTATACATGCAGCAGATAATTGTGCTGCTAGGAGAGAGATAGCACAGGCATTAAAAAGTAAACAGTGAGTGTTTGCCCAGCAGCTTGTGGACTCACAGCAGGCTGCTGGAGGAGGCAGGGAGCAGCCCAGATCAACTACTTCATGGTCAAGGCCAGAGAAGCAGTAAAGGAGATCCTGGAGGATCTTCTGACAGTAAAGGAGGATCTGCTGACAGCAGATCTGTTGGGCAGATCTGTGCTTATGGTCCTTTACAGACAACTGCAGCCTCTGGTCTCAACCATCCTGCTGAAACAGGCCAGGGACTGACCACGTGGGACTTCTCCCACTGCCTGTTGTGTTCCACACTGAGTGAGGAAAAGGGAAGAGAAAGCCAATGCAGCTGCAAGCAGTAGTATGGACTGTCCCCAGCTGCATCATGATTTTCATACAGCAGCTGAGGAAGTACTACACTCTTGCATGAATAAATTCTGCTTTTAATAATAGCAATGAAAACTCAGTTTTGCACACATGTGCGTGTGCAAGAGGGCTGAGAGGAGCAGCACTCCATGCAACAGGTGATTCCATAAGCCACCCTGGCTGGCCACACCACAGGCAGCTGCCTGCACCCAGGGTCAGCCTACCCAGCTGCTGTCCCAACAGTTGTGTCATCCTAATCCCCTACCACGTGTTATGTTCCCTTGGCATGCCCAGAACTGCCAGCGATGGCTGCAGCTCCACTTGGCCAGAGCAGCTGGGGAAGGGTGGGCTCCAAGAAGTCTTTATTTTCATGCTGATGAAGATCAAAGTTTTTCTCTCCAGGGTTTCACAGCAGTGGAGGAGGGCTCCCTTGGGAGCTGAGTGATCTGTCCTGGGGTGAAGGCAGTGGCCACACTGATAAAGCAGAGCTGCAGTGATGCCCAGGGCAAATGGCAAAGGGCAGTTTGGGACAGAGGCACTGGACTGTCAGCCCCAGGCAGATGGTGCCCAGAAGGAAAAGTTGTCATTAAAGGCCACCAGGATCACAGCATCCCTGTCACCCAGGGGCTTGTCTGCAGTAAACATGGATTTGTGTTGCCATGGCCTCTCACAGCCCATCACCCCTCAACGATGTCACTACTGCCTCCAAAATCGTGGTTCTGAGAATCCACATGTGTGGATCAGCACCCACTGTGTCAGAAGACACAGAGACAGGTGACATGGTCATCATTATCCCAAATTACCTAAATACTCTGGATAAAGACTGAAACATGGCAGGTAGACACACAGTGTTTACAGATTCAAGGAGGTGGCACCGTTAAATAAGAATTCAAAGTTTTAAAAAACATGCAGAAAATTGCAAGTCTTCACAAAAATGGGCTGTGCCAAGAAGAATATCCAACTCAGAGGTTGTAAGGATTAAGAAGCTGGGTGGTGTTAGCTAGGGTGAGATTTGATGGGGAAGAATTAATAACACTGTTTTGCTCACTTGGAGATTACTATCATGATGAGAGGAAGATTCCAGGGTCTCAAGTTGACATTTAAACCTGAGGAGCTGTGTATGCACCAGAAGGATGCATGTATGCAGAAAATCTCCCTCCCAGCTAGGGATGTAAAACCATTACAGGCTTGTTTGAATTGCAGGGCAAAGGTTTTATTTAGTGTGTGCTACACAGCACTTCTTCCAGCTCTCAGGTCTGTGAGGCTGATCTCCAGGGGGGAAATTAGATTCTTTTTCCCAGTTACAGGATTGGAAAATCACAGTTTGGCTGGCAAAACAAAACAGGAAAAGCAAAAGTCGTAGCTGGAGTGAAAATAAGTAACTCATTTTGTATCAACTTGAACATTTTCAACACTTGCAGCCTCCTTTAAGTGTTTAACCTCACATTCAAAGAGAAGTGTCAAGTGATCGTGCTTTAAAATATTGCCCTTGAATCTGTCGTTAGAATTTGTATTCCTGTGCCAGAATCACTCCAAGGCAATTCCCCAGGATTTGGGGTGATTTGCTGAGTTTGACCTGACTCCACACTTTCCCTCATTCCCCTGGAGCAGCCTCTTCCTGAAGGACTGACCCCATGGAAGGGACCATGCTGGAGCAGCTTTTGATGAACTGCAGCCCATCAGGACCTCTCATAATGTGTGATTTCCAACTCTTTGTAAAACAGCTCTTTCAGGATAATCCTTGAACAGTTGCATTAATACAGGAAGTAAATCCACAGAGAACACAGACCTTTACAACCACTTGTAAACAAGGTCAGGTTTTTCAGGCTGCCTTCATGGCTAGCTGGCCTGACAAAATCATCAGACAGTATTGATGTCATCACCACAAAACCACTGTGTTTCAAAAGATAAAACAAATATGAGCCACTTAGCAGCTATTTGACAGAGAAAGCTACCTCTGATTTCTTTCCAGTAACAGTTTGATGGACCATAAGCATACAATGATTGGAAAAAAACTCTCTTTTCAGAGATCAGGAGGGGATATTTAGTGGCTGAAAAATGTTTTTATGTGTTAATGCCTTTGGCAGTGCTTCATTCTCAAATTTCTTATGAGATACATGTGTGAACACAAAAACTAAGTCAATTGTGAAAGTGTTTGGGACAAAATCAAAACTGAAGCCAAATGTTGCTTGCCCTACTCTAGAAGAAAGCCTTTTATTCATAGCTGTCACAGCAGTTGATGTTGGTCTGGATGGAACATCAAAAATATGAAAAGTGAGGACAGATAATGCTAAAACAACAACAACAAAAAGCAGGAAGAGATCAAAACTCTTCCCACTGCCAAGTCAAAAATGAGATGAGATGTCTGTGGGACAGCCCCATGTCACTTTGTCCATCAGAGGAGAGCCCTGCTCTATCTGGGGTACTTGGTGCTGGCAGCTCCTAACCCTGTTTTGTCTCTGTGAGGAGCACAGGAGGTGCTGAGGCTGGGAGAGCTGTAACTGCAGACAACACCCTGCAAAGCAGCTCCTGAGACACGAGCTGGGCTGCACATGGACACCTCTCCTGGGGAAAGTCTTGGACCACACACCCCTTGTCAAAAAGCTGCATTGCTAAAGAAATAGAGCTTTGGGCTCTTTACTGGAGTGGCTGCTGAGGCAGGGACCCAAAAGCGGTGTAGAGACCCAGTCCTTAAACACTGAGGTGATAAAATGCCTGGGGCAGATAGTTTGGGGAATATCCTTGGCTTGGCATGGCTGAGAGCAGGGGCCCACAGTGCCCTTCTAAGAACCAGTCTGTCCTTTCTGTACAGGTCAGTGTGGCCAGGGCCTGCCCATTCCAGGTATCCTCCACACACAGGAGCTGAGGGCCTCTCACTGCTCTCATCTGCCACCCTTCAAAAGACTGTCAGTGCCTGCTGCAGAAGCAGGAGGACATGGAATGCCCTTGCTTGAGGACAACACAGCCTGTTTTCTAATTCTGCCTGTGCCCAACCCACTAGAGAACTCTTTTTTTTCTTACAAGAGTATTATTTCCTTCTGTTTTTAAGCCATGTCGCAGCTATGAGTTCCCTTTAATCCAGCACGTCCCTATCAGCTCTAGGGAGCAAGAGGGGCTCCTGGGAGGAATTCCTGTCTGCAGCTGATGCTGAGAAACACTTTTTATGAGCTGTTTACTGTCCTTTTCCAGTAAATTACTTTTTTTTAATAGAGCACATTGGTCAGAACCTGCGGACTGTTGTTGGGCTGGAATGTGAAATGCCAGGACAGTGTCCAGTTAAAAGTCTTGTGATGCAAATTATGTGAAGGCAGAAGATGAAGTTTCTGCTCACCCATCTCATTTGGCACAAATGTCCTTCAATGCTGTGAAAGGAAATATCCATGCATAACATGTTTTGTTATGAATTCAGAAAAAATTATCTGTCCAAATGAATTTTTAAGTTTATGCATCTTCTTCATTGCTGAGCCCTCTCCCCTCAGCCAGGGTGAGGTACAATGCTGCTCTGGCCAAAGAGGATTTTTTGGGACGCAGAAGCTCTCTGTGAGCTCGTTTCACAGACTGTCCCACAGCTGCACACTCCCCAGAGGGGCTGAAGCACTCCCTGCAGGACTGGGCTTGCTTTCAGAGATGGAGACTGCTTTTGGAGAAAGGTTTTATGTTTTCTACAGTCGTTGTCATCACAGCAGAGCTGTTGGTTTGTCCTCATCTCCTCCTGCCTAGGAGACGTTAAACACGAGCTACAGACTACTGGCTGAAGTGCAGGCATATGGAAAAGACTTTCTGCACTACTGGAAATAAGTGTGGTAATGATTCCAGAATGCAGAGCAGAGGGAAATTGAGCTGGGCTCTTGACACATGAAAGCCAATCATTTTACAACATGGAAATACGTTTTCTTGTTCTCTTTGAGTAAAATACTCCTTGTTTTTGAAATGAAGCTTGCAGGAGTTTTGATGCTGGTTAGTCATCAGAAGTGGGTATTTAGTGGGTTACCAGCCCACAGCCCAATGCAAATGGTTTCAGCAGCTGACAGTCACAGACTGCAGTGACCCAGCTATCTAATAACCTTGCCTAGAGTCAGGCACCAGGAGAAAAATTAATTTTAACACGTCTAGATCAGCAAAAACTAGAACAGCAAGAGCTAAGCACAGGGAGTACAGTGGTGGGGTCAGGAAGGCGAAAGCATTGCTTCCAGCTGGATGCAACACTGCGTGCTGCTGCCTGGAGGACTGATCCATGCTCCTGCACCAGGGGGATGGAGCCAAGCACCACTTATGAGGCTGGAAATGAGGTTAACTCCAGCTGTACCCTCTCTGCTGCTTGAGATCCTGCACAGATGGATGGGAAAGAGAGAGATCTCAGTGTGACCAGCACTAAAATTTGTTTTTCCTGCCACAAACAGGAATGACAATAGGAGATAAAGCTGGAAGTGCCTTGGGGAGGGTAGCTAGTCTGTCCCATATCCCACAGCAGGATGATATGAACCTGAACCACCCTAGAATGATTTTTGTTTGCCCCATCTCTGTGGTTCCTTATGTTCCGCTTGTCTATCACAAGGAGTTCCTTTCCTTTCTGCCCTGTCTCACACACAATTACCACAAAAGTCACATTACTTTCAAGCAGTTCTCTCTTTCCTGCTGTGTCCTTGGCAATGAAGTTTAGGGAATGTAAAGCATGGAGATATAAATGTAGGCTAATGGACCAGCACCAGTCCATGCACCCACATATCCTGAAGAGGCTGGTAGCCACCAGTGCCTCCTGGTTTGCCCCAGCAGCACTCAGCTACCTGGAGATGCAACTCAGGGCAAAGCTGCTTCCTCAGATCTGCTCTGATCAGGGCACCTGGCCTGATTTCTGCTATGCAGAGCACAGGAGAAGCAAATGAAGCCTTGCAGTTGCTGGACCTGTTACAGAGACTGCTCCACTGAGTTTGTCCCAGTCACTGCATTGGGTTTCATGTGTCCTGGGCCCAAGTGGAGCTACATGGGCTGTTTGGCTTGGCAGGTGTGGTGCAGCCTGGCCTGAGAGCTGGGAACAGCCACAGCCTGGGCTGTGAGACTGCAAAGCAACTTCTGTGCTAGGCAGGGTGCAAGGGAGTGAGTGTGTCACAGCCACACCTCAAGGGAGTGAGTGTGTCACAGCCACACCTCCACACAGGGTCCTGCTCCTGTTACACACCACACAGCTCCTGCACAAACATGCACACGGCTGGAGGGAGAGCATTGCTTTTAAGGACAACCTTTTTTTTCCCCCTGGGTAAATATCCTTATCCAAAATCAGCCCAAGAGAATTCTGTGAGTCTTATCTTGTTCTGCAATTTTCCTGCCTTACACAGTCACTAATACTTCCCTATTTATTAGCACTGGCACACATCCACACCATCTCCCAGGCCCTGGGCTTGCAGGAATGTAGACAGCCCTGCTCTGCTTCCGCTCACCATAGATTTTGGAAGCTGTGGGATGACTGAGTTTTGTAGGAGCTGAAGGAACTTTGTGCCAGCATGAGTAAGAAGAAGGAGGAGGCAAAGTTAGAGTGGCAAAACAATAAGAAAAATTAAGGAGAAAGTTCAGAGAAAATGAGAACAAAATAATCACAAGTATGTTATAGACTAAAAGGACCAAAAAGTCCAAATTAGTTAGAATCACAGAATAATTTAGGTTGCAAAAGATTTTTAAGATCATCAGGCCCAACCGTTAACTCAGTGCTGCCAAGCCCACAACTAAACCATGTCCCTCAGTGCCACATCTACAACATTTTTAAATCTCTCCAGGGATAGTGACTCAACCACTTCCCTGGGCAGCCTGTTCCAGTGCCTGACTACTCTTTTGGTGAAGATATAAAATAACTAGTAAGTATTACGAACATAAGAAAAAGTGTTCTTGAACAGCAAGAACATTTCCTCAGCTATCAAGCACAGCCTCCAGCTCTCAGCCTGCAGCAGATGAATATAATTCATTAGCTGCCATGCAGTCTCTGTGTACCTCATTTTAACCTGAGCTGAGCCAAAGGAAGGCAGAGTGGAGAGAAAAATGAGAGCAAGGCCATTGCTGCAAGNTTGTGCCAGCATGAGTAAGAAGAAGGAGGAGGCAAAGTTAGAGTGGCAAAACAATAAGAAAAATTAAGGAGAAAGTTCAGAGAAAATGAGAACAAAATAATCACAAGTATGTTATAGACTAAAAGGACCAAAAAGTCCAAATTAGTTAGAATCACAGAATAATTTAGGTTGCAAAAGATTTTTAAGATCATCAGGCCCAACCGTTAACTCAGTGCTGCCAAGCCCACAACTAAACCATGTCCCTCAGTGCCACATCTACAACATTTTTAAATCTCTCCAGGGATAGTGACTCAACCACTTCCCTGGGCAGCCTGTTCCAGTGCCTGACTACTCTTTTGGTGAAGATATAAAATAACTAGTAAGTATTACGAACATAAGAAAAAGTGTTCTTGAACAGCAAGAACATTTCCTCAGCTATCAAGCACAGCCTCCAGCTCTCAGCCTGCAGCAGATGAATATAATTCATTAGCTGCCATGCAGTCTCTGTGTACCTCATTTTAACCTGAGCTGAGCCAAAGGAAGGCAGAGTGGAGAGAAAAATGAGAGCAAGGCCATTGCTGCAAGCCTGAGTGGCACAAAGGTCAGCACTGTGCACTCAAGACTCCTTGGAGGCCCTGTTGATCCCATCCCAAGCTCTCTGTACCATGCAGAATTGCCTGCATGAGAAGCTATTGTGCTTCCTGCCTCCAGTCTTGCCCCAGTGCAAAACCAACTGCATGAAATATTGACCCATGCCTATCTTGCCAATCTACCAGGCTTTTCCCCCTTCAAGCTCCTCCTAAAAACTTCATTCCAGGGTAATGTTGTCCAGCTCTGAGCACATTGCCAGGATTTAATAGCATGCAGAACATCAGGCCCTGGAAATAACGAGGTTACTGCACACCAGAGTGTCGCCCGAGATAAAACATGACTGACTGTCAGCTACATGGCAGAGACTGTATTTTCCACAGTTTGCTGCTTGGTTCTGCCCAAGACTACATGTGTCTGACCTTCTGCATATCATATTCTCTGGACATATGATTTTCTTTGTAAGCTGTTGCTCGTACCTTAGCTGGGAGAAAGGAAATGTGGATTCAGTAGCTTTTCAGGATTGGGTCTTGATGGGTTGAGAAATCAAGTAAAGAGAAAAGACAAAAACACTTTTTCATTGTCATGCTTTTATTGGTTTTTGGTGCACAATGGTGAAGGAGAGGAGTTCACCCTGTTGATATGAACTGCAAATAAAATCTTAAGTCACCCACTCTCCCATGTGCTTCGAAGGTCAGTGAGTCCTCTATAAGCTCAACTCATAGAAAAACTGTAGCTGAGGGCTGTACAAAGGCATTGTGTAACTCTGGCTTGCCACTGATGAGTTGGAACTGAAGAGCTCTCCTCATGCTGCATGGGCAATCCCTGAAAAACTCCTTGACAAGAAAGAATACAATTTTAAACAAATAAAACACACACTGAGGGATAGAAACAACATGAGACCCTGGGCAGCCCCTTTACCAAAGCAAGAGCAGATTAAATAGGAGGCACTGGTGGTTTCACAACACAGCCTAGAGTCCCCTGAGGTGATGTGTTATCCCTCTCTGGACAGGGAGAGGGAAGGCAGCCTGCCCACAGCCTGGCAGGCTCTTAACTTTGGTGGGTAATCTGCACTCACATGGGGAGTCTCAGAGAATTCTGTAGATTTTGAATATGGATTCCCTGCGCTGGACAAACTTGATGGATAAACTTATTGATACTTATCTCCCAAAAGTTGTTTCTAAGTAAAGAAGTACCCAGAATTATTTGAATAAATGTTTCTAGTGGGAGGTAAATTAAATTTTCTGTCGTTCAAAATATTATGCAGATTCCCATCTGCTTTCTTGCAATGGAAAAAAATGGTTCCAGATTATTAATCTATTCACAGTACCACTCAGTTGTTCTCTTTGATTGATGACAAGTGTTTTTGACATTAATATCCTAGTTCTTATATTCTGTTAATGTTGTGGGTAAGTATTTGCAGAAAACAAAACAAAAGTCTAGTTGAGAACAGATGCCCTAATTCTAATGGAAGAATTTCACACCAACTCCTTTAAGGCCTCTTCTGAACCCATATGAACTCCTAGAGTGTATTTTGCAATTTCTCTTTCTCCTTGGCATAGTGTGCATCAGGGACACAAGTTTTTAATTGCCCTGTCAGGCTTCCTTTTCCTTCTTCCTGATTGTCACCACCCTTCACTTATGGTCTGTGATTATCTTAGGGCAGCTACCTCAGCCATATAGGATATCAGCATTGTTCAATAACCCAGCCAAGAGCAATGATTTAACTTTTATACAATGGAAAAGCAGCACAGGAGAAGAATTGCTAAGCTGCCAGATTAGAAGTTTATATTTCAACAGAGATAGTGAAAATTCATTTTACTTCTCTAGGCACAGAGTCACACTAATATTGACCTGGCAGTGGCAAAGTCTGTTATGGGCTCATCCAGCTTCCACTGGAATCAGTAGCAAAGTCATACTGGATACAGGGCCAACCCTCTAGCTGCCTGGTGATTATCATGGCAATAAACTGCATTTATAGAAATCCATATCTTTACAAATTAAACAAATCCAAGAGGCTGCCTCCTTCCATTGTGGCTCTATAGCCAGGGCATTTTCTAACACCTGTTAAATTCACTGTGCTCTG
Source organism: Notiomystis cincta (assembly GCA_013398075.1). Taxonomy (NCBI): domain Eukaryota; kingdom Metazoa; phylum Chordata; class Aves; order Passeriformes; family Notiomystidae; genus Notiomystis; species Notiomystis cincta. Next base: position 45,359 of record VZRX01020493.1, read on the forward strand.
CTGAAGAAGAGCATTATTTAAACAAGTCTTCAAAAAGTATGGCCTATTTCCTTCCTCCTAAGTTCCTATGTGCTAGCAGTTTGTGAAGTCAGAATCCTCTGTCTGTGTATTTTCTACAAGAATATTTCATTATAACTTCATTTAAAAGGTCCTGTTGCAAGTCACTTTAGAAATACCTGTCTCCTGCCTGGCCCTAAGTTCTCTGTTCTCATGGCACTGTGTGGAAAGTCCCTCTGTGCAAACAGTGCTCTTTGTCATTTTCTAAATAGCAATCTTTTTGAAAGGGCTTTATATTATTTCAGGAATTGGCCAACACCAATATTCCAGATCCACCCTGTGCTTCAGTCTCTGTTTAAAGTCTCCATGGGACATTTCTTAAGGGGACTGGTTTTCCCCTGTGACCTTTGCCAAAATGTCACCTTTCCTTCCCCAGTTACATCACCTGTGGATGCAGTGAAATAAGAATCCAATTGCCTGCTGTCAGGTGATCTTGAAAAAGTCTATCCAGTCTTTCACAAGCAATAATTGCTGAGCTTCCCTGAGAAAGGGAAACCAATATCTGTGTCAGTGTTTTTAACCATAAATGATCACCCAAGAAAGTACAGTTGTGTGTTTCTGCAAAGAAGGTGTTCAGTAGTTATGTGTAAATGAAACTCCACATTTTGGCATCTTACTCAGAATATGGTAATTACACTGAGTACATAATAAAAATACTAAACTGAGCTTGATTGCTATATCAGGGTATTAAGCAGTGGTTGTAGCTGAATGAATGGATGTGTCTACTACAGCTCAACCTCCTTTGTGCAGGAAGACTTGGGGAAATCCTAACAAGGAGGGAACTGGTAAATGTTCGATATGTTTAATACTTTACTCCCTCATTTGGAGAACAAAGAGTTGCCTGTTTCATACCACTGGTTTGGACAAAAGCAGGGCATGGAAATGTGTAATCTGCCTTTTCTGAATAGTCAAGATCACAAAGATGAGTTCATGTCTCCCGTTCTTTTATGCTGGCATGCTGGCAGAAAGGGACAAGAAGTAATCCAACATATAATTTTTTTTGCTAAAATCCAGAATCAGAAATATTCCCAGCTCTGTTGTGTTTGTAATGCAGTGTGAAGCATTGGTCTAATCTAAACACAGGACTACCACCACGGAGCATAAAATTGAACTAATCTTTTAAATCAGTCTAAAATTACCACTCCTATCTCTAAGAGCCAGCCTAATATACTGATGAATATGTAAGAGTTTCTGATATCCAATGACAAATCCAACTGTATAAAAAGAATAAAAGGATGATGGGAAGAGAGTCTGATTCTTCTCAGGAAGCTGCTCCTGCTAATGTGATGAGGAAACTCCCACTGTGAGCCATGACACTTCCATCATGTGGGACAACTTTATGAGACTGTGTCATTGTGTAGCTTTGGAAAAGCACTGCAAGAAGAATTTTCCTGGCAATTTTGACAACAAAATGTGTTTTACTTAATGTTATAATGATCAGACTGACAGCTTTTCTGTAAATAATTAATAAAAAAATTTATAACATAGGACTATGCAATTCAGATCCAGAAATGTGCACCTGTAACATTGCCAACACAGAGAACTAAGTACTCATTGCAATCTATTTCACTGGGCAGTTCTAGTTAAATATACCCTACATTTTTTTAAGTTTGAAAGAGAAGAGAGAGAAGGAGCTAATGCTGGTGCGTGCCTTATCTATTAATAGTCTGTTAGGTAACTGTCACCTTTTGGCAAGTTTAATTTTTCTGACACTGGTGGAAAACAGTTAAACAGCAAAACATGAGATGTGCTTTAACATTACACTAGCACTTTCTATTAGTGTTTCTGGTTGTTATATGAATATATTACTTTGTGCTGTTTGCACCTCCAGGCATGGGAATGTCCCATCTTTCTGGCCTGGAAAGGGTTTGTTGTGCCTGAATGCATATTTGCTTTTCTCCTAAAACCAGAAGAAGACATGAATATCCAAACCCATGTTTTCTCCTGGTCCTGGTGGACGTGCCACCATCTTCCAAGAGCGTGAAGTTTCCCATTTGGGGAAACAACTTCTTCTTTTTCTGGCCAGGTCTGAAGTGCAGCTCTGGCCCCATCTCCTTCTCTCTGTTCACCTCCTTCTTCCTACAGCAGGTATTTGCTTTTTCTTTCTCGGTTCAAGGCCTATTTGGATTAACTTTGTTCTCCACCACTTTTATGTAAAGAGGTCCCTAAGGCCCTTGGTTTCCTGAACCCTTCTAGCAATTTTCAGTGTGAATACCTGTGTAGCAAATGTAGAAATTAGGACAGTTATGAGGTCACCTATCCCAAATCGGACAGCTGGAAGCTGCTTGGGGAAAGGCCATGGCAGCGCTGTCTGTCCCAGAGCACAGAGTGCCAGGGTGCAAGGAGAGGCACCCGCACTCCGCATACTCCCGGTGGGAGCCAGGCCCTGAGCCTGCCCCTGGCTCTGCTCTGCGGGGAGCTCCTCGCCCAACGTGCCCACCGGCGACAGCTTTCCCCGGACATCCTCAGCATCACCCCGCAGGGTTGTTCCTCGGGAGACAAAGGGCATTTGCAAGGGAAGCCCAGAGCTCCTCTGTCTGCGTGGCAGGGCTGAGGCAGCCAGGGCTGCCTGTGCATGGGAGACAGGACCCAGCCTTGCACGGGAGGAGGGACGCGAGCACAGAAGGCAGGGACGCCTGTAGAGAAGAAAGGATGCCCGCTGCAGGAGAGTGGCACACAGGAGAAGAATGAGGGATGCTTGCCGGGCAGGAGTGAGGCATGCGCGGGACTGGGGATACACGCCGGGCGTGAGGATGAATACATGCAGGACGAGAGGGATGAAGACGGGGAACAGCGGGGGGAAGCCACGGCACGGCAGCCCGACGGCGGCAGGGACGAGGACGGGGCGTACCCTGGCTGGAGCCTGAGCTCTGCCCTGCCCTGAGTGACTCCGCGGCCGCCCACTCGCAGCGCGGGGCACCGTGATGTGCGGGCGGGCGGCCCAATGGG
>VZRX01020493.1:48382-125176 GCA_013398075.1 Notiomystis cincta
GTCCGCCGGGCGCGCTCCTGCCGCCGCTCCCAGCTCCCCGCGGCGATGGAAAGGCACTTGTCTGATTCATCCCCCTGGAAAACTTCAGCCCCGGGCCGAGCCGGGGCGGGCCCGGCCCAGGGGATGCGCTGCCGGGGCTCGGCGCTGGGATGCAGCCCCGGCTCGGCAGACTTGGGGCTTTGTGCGAGTTGGTGGGAGCAGAACCCGGCCGAGGGGCGGGGAGGTGCCGCTTCCCGCTGTGGTTTCCCGCAGAGCGGCACTGAAAAGGGGTCCGATTTGTATTTCGCTTTTATCTTTTGTGCAGGGTAGTATTCCCAAAGCAGAGAGTGTGAGGAAATGGGAGCGACTTCTCATCTAATTGAAGCGGGTGAAATAAAGTGAAGTCGTGGGACAGCTGTGTGGGTTTATTTTTATACATCTCTAATTTGGACTAGGAGAGGAAGTGTCACCCTACTCCCCCTAACAATGGCTTCTTGTTGGGAGCCTGGGAAGGGAAAGAGAAGAGCAGGGAATTTTTCAGGACTTACAGCTTCAGACTTTCCTTTGCTGGGGCACCCTGATGCTGGCTGGAAATATTCTATTGGATAACATCAAGTCTCAGTGCTCACAGAGGTAACAACTCTGCAGGCATGACTGTGCTCCAGTTTTAAGTTTTTCTGATTAGAAATAGTAGTGAAACATGTGGATGGGAACTGACCTTCAGTTAATTCGTCCTTGGGACAGGCTGCATGTGCCTGCTCCATAAGAGCATCCAGACCTTCAAGCAGGGCATCACTTGGAGTCACTGATTTCTTTTCAGGAGAGCTGCTGGTACAGATCTGAGCAAATGCCATTGAATGAGCCTTTGAGGTTGTTATTGCTGTTACACAATTCCAGTGGAATGTGAGAGCTGGGCTTCCTGTTTTTGGTCAATCTGTAGAAGCGACTATAAAAGATAATAGATATCTCAAGTAAATTGCTTTTGCATGACAACTTGGAGCCATTGTTCAGCCAGTAACACTTGTGACTTCTCCAGTGAGCCTGGTAACCTGAGAAGCAAAACTCCTTAATGCTGGGAGACTTGCTCACAGTAACTTTAAAGACAACAGCTGGAACCTGGATATAAAGAGGGAATAGTTACCGAGATCAGCATGTGCTAGTGCTGTGCATAATGATGTATAGAAATTCAATCTGTTTTGAAAAGAAATCTTGTGCAAAGAGGAGCTGCTGGTAGTTTGTGAGTGGAGAGCAGTGATTTAGGGGGATTAGTGGACACAAGGCAAGTCCCCTGGGTGCAATATTCTGCAGCTGATTCTGCCCTGGGGGTGTTTGATGGCCTTATGTGGGGTGTGTGCACACAGAGACTTTAAATTCCAGTTCTGTCTGTTTGCATCTAAATAACTCTTTAAAAAAAAAAAGTAATAAAATAATTTAAGTTAAACCTTTTCCAAACGCTGTTGTTATCACAGCCTGTTAATCTTGCCAACGGTTTAACAATTTGAGGATGTTGCTTGGTTGTAACCAAGCTCCTTTGAAGGAATTTTTTGCTTGTGAAAGATGAATTACTCATTCTTTGTCTGAGTTAAGAGATCATGATGTGATTATTAAACTCAGTTATTCAGTGCTAGATATAAAGAATTGTGTTTAATCAGGGTCTTTGTTCTCTTATCAACGTTAATCTGATGAAGTTTCCCCTCCTGTAAAATACGCAAACATCTCTCCAGATTAAGAATACCCCAAACTCCAGAAACCTGTTTACCAGTTTTGGCTAGATGAGCTTTACAGTGGCCCGGGCTCTGGGGGCTCAGGACTTCATTAGATATTTGGATAAATGCAGAGGAAGCCCTTCCCCTGGGGCTCCCTTACTGACTCCTCTGCTCCCGGTTTCAGTTGTTGTGAGATTAAGATGGTGAGTGAAGGAATTGCAGCCTTGTTAAATGAGTTTGTGCTGAATCCACTCATGCGGGATCTTCTAGTAACTCTTTCCTGTGTTTACTTGGCTTTCTAGTGCAGTGATTTAATGGCTTTGCAGGAGCGGAAGTACAGCAGTCCTGACTTTAGGGAAGCAAAGGAGAGTGCTGCTTAGTGCTTGATTGGAAGGGATGTTGGGGACAGTTAATTCAGTAGTTGTGCTTAAGCAGTTGCTGGTGATCTAAGTGATCTGTGTGCCTTGTGAACGGCTTTATCTGCACTTTCCGTGTAGTAAAACTGCTCCACTTGGAGCTTCAGTGCGGCAGATGCATTTTTGACAACGTGTAGCATAGTGCATTGGGAGAAGATAAATACTTTTGTTTTACATGATTGGCAGTGAATTTAGGGAGGGTGTGCCCATCATAGATACTGTAATGCGCTTCCTTATCTAAGTAGATGATGTGATCAGTAGCTTATTTCACACCTGAGGTTGTCTTGGTGGTGATATTTTAAATGGTGGTAATTTATTTGGTGACTGTGTCCCAATACACAGGTAACATTCTTGGTAACCTATTTTACACAGCATTAAATAGTAGGTGGTGAAACACAAAGGGGCTGCGTTTTCAACAGAGCCAAGGACCAAGTAAGTTCTGCTTTATATCAGTATAAGGCGTTTCTTGTTTGTGGTTGTGGTTTGTTTGTTTTTTAAGTTACAGTGTTTTGCATCTCTTTGCTTTATAAAACAGAGAGATGAGAGATGTGGATTGGAATTCTCTGGGGACATTTGTCCCTCTTTAGATACAGGCCTGTTAGCTTGATTTTCTTGCACGTGAATTGCCTGTGGCAGAGGAGGTGATGGAAAAGCAGCATCAAGCCTGCTTGCATTATTCCAGCACAGGTTTTGTACAGATCCATCAGCTCTCTAATGGTGTTCGCTAGGGCAGCTCTTGACCTGCACGTTGGGAGGCAGTTTAACCCTGTGCAGGGATATGGTGGTGCTTCAGATCGCGAAGAGAGGGGAAAGCAAAGGTGGGAAAGGAAGGAGGGAGATGCCAGCTGCTACAGTGTTGCCGTGCAGTTTGCAGAGGGTTGGACAGGTGAAATTAAAGCGTCTGCTTCTTGGTTTTTATCTGTGTAGCACTAAGCAGCAAAAGAAACATGGTTTAGGTTGATGTTTTGTTCAGGCTTTGAACATTACTCTGCCTCCACATACATTAGAGTGGTAATTCAGCATAAAAAAAGCAGGTTCTCATCTCTCCAGGCCAGCTATTTAAACATGTGACTGACAAGCTATCAACCTGCCTGGTTCAATAACAGGTATTAATTTTTAACTTTAAGTTTCTTGTCAAATTGGGCACAGCCACAACATGATATGTTAATATTTATCAACCAATTACTGGTCTTTGCTTGCTCAGCACTTTTTGGGCTGAGTACTAGTGTGCATTTAGTAATCTGTGTATCACTCTGGACATTGAGCTCATGAAGTAATTAGAGTTGCTAATTACATCAAAAAAGCTGAACATGAATCCAGAAGATACCAGCAGATATGTGGAAGGTGGATACTAAACTTTTAAAGTTTACAAAATAGCCTTAATGCATGCTCAAAGCAAAACATTTCTGAATATCTTTTCTTTTCAAGCATGTTGCAAAACTGAGACCAGCTCTTGTAAATAGGGGTGATGCAAGGTTGAATTAAACCAGTATTTGTTAGGTTACTGTAACAAATGTCACAACATCACCTATCCCTGGCCCCAAAGCCCCTTGATAGGCATCTGTTGACATCTTTGCTCATGCATTCCTCTTGGCACTTTGGGAATTGGGTTGTTGCACAAGCAGCAGTGGTTGTGTTTGTGGTGGGTAAGGTCTTGGCAGAGCCCTGCCTGCAGCACTGCTGGTAGGAGAGGGTATGAAAGGACTGTTTCCCCTGTGACCAATCCCAGAGAATTGCTCAGACTCTTATACAGAATCAGCTGTCCCTGCTTGCACCATTAAAGCTCTTTTCCAGCCCAGAGGTACCTGCTGCTCAGGCTGCTGGTGGGTAAGTAGGTGGCAAGTGTGAAAGCTGAAGGCAGTTGGGTGATGGTCCAACATCTGTGCCCTGGGTGCTGTAGCTGGGAGGAATGATGCTCAGTGGGCATCCTGGAGGTCCTCTGAGTAGCAGCAGCTCAGCTGACAGTGACTGGGCTGCTGTAATTGCTTTCAGCCATGTGACTGCTGGTCATGAATGAACTACTGTTGTGTCCCCTGCTTTGTACACAGGGTTTGGGTGTTCCTATGGGTGCACTGTCTCTCTTGGATTTATTGAATTAAAAATAGGTATCTCCAGTGTGGTCTGTGCAGGGAGTAGATATGTATGAGGTGAGTGGTGTTTAGACACAGAAGCATTAGTTCAGCTTCAGTCTTAGCAGCTGCCTACTTTGTGCTCTTCAATGCTGAAGTTGTAGGTGATGGGTCAAGTCTGTCCTGTCCTTGCTAGTGTTTCCTGCCCTGGATGTACTTCCTCTTCTAGGTCAAGTTTCTCTGAAGTGGAGACTTGGATAACACATTTCTATGTGTTGTGAGATCCACTTGGAGTACTGCAGAATGGTTGTGAAAAATCTTCTGGTTTGTGCAGATACTTCCCAAGTGAAGGGCTGAAGGTGTAGATTTTCCTCTGCTTTACCTGGGTGGCATTGCCACACTGTGCCATCAGCATGGGGACAGGGGCTCCTGGCTGTCAGAACTCCTTCCTCATCTCACTGTGCTGCAGCATGCAGCCCACCCCATCTCCACTGGCAAATGGCACTGGCACACCTGGGGTGGGTGTGCTGTGACACTGGGGATGTGCTGCCTGGGGAGGGTGATGGAGGCCCACTCTTTTAACTGTCCATTGAAGAGATGATTTGATTACAGCCAAAAGATGGGACTTGTGTGTTTGTGCCTGCAGAGCCCTATCGGGACAGCAGGCACTGCATTTGAGATTTCAGGGATTTGGTGTGTTCTGTGTCATCTGCCAGCCATGTAAAGAGCAACCTTTACCAGCTAAACAAGAAAATGTGGTGAACTGATGGAGCAAAGACAGAAATCCCCACCTAACAGGGCTGGAGAGTGGGGTGGGAGGAGAAGACCTGCACATCTGTAGTCTGCTGGTGCCATGCTGTTTGAGCTGGAGGTGGTGGCACTGGAGGTGATAGAGCTCTTCCCTGTGGTGGGCACATCTGACATCAGTGCTGACCACGACTGACATCAGTGCTGAGCAGTGGCTGCCCTGCCAGCAGGACTGTTTGCTTGGCTGCTCTGCCTTCTCCCAGCAGTTCTGTTCCCATCAAGGGTGTGGACCTCCCTGGGCAGGGTGCTGAGCTGTGGTGGCCAGCCAGTCCACTCAGTTACTGTGGCATCCACTGGTCTCCTGGGAATCTATAATCTGTTGGCTTTTTTTGGTAATAGATTAAAAATGCCAAGAATGATAAGCAAGTCCTGTCTGGCCTGCTTGGACAAATTATATCACGTGTGCTCCTCTAACAGCTTGGGCTTCCTGTCTGGGTTTGTGGGTTCATGCCTGGGCTACTTAAAGCTAGTTTTGCACTGGGTTTGGGAGTGGCATGATGATGAAAAGGGGGCTTCTGTGCCCCCAGGAGAGCTGCTATCAGCAGAGATGGAGCTATCCACAGTCATTCTTTCCCTTCTGTTTGTTTTGCCAGCTGATTCCTGTTAGTTTGTCCCTACCTTTCAGCAGCTGGGCCATGAGGGTGACCACTGCCCAAGAAATGCAGCATCTTTGGCAGGTGGGCTGCTTGCCTTAGGTCCCCTTCCTTGTGGCCCCCTGTGCTGCCTGGTCTGCAGTCTCCAACACCCTGTGCTGCTGGGCCATGTGCACATTGCTGAGGGCAAATTGACTCCTCCTGCAACATCCAGGCTGTCCCCATGGGCTGTGGTGGCCTGTGCACTGCTAACATTTGGGAGTTAGTATGGAAGAAATAAAATAATGATTGATTTGACGTGCCTCTGAGGATGTGGGGAGCAGGATGACTGCCTGAAATGGGAAGCTCTGGTTAGGACTGCTGCCGATTGCTCATGTCAGTCCGTATGGGCCATATGCTTCTAAGCAGTCTCCTTGTCTCATTTCCTTCTCTGAAATGCTTACAGCTGTTTTTCCTGCCGCTTCAGTAGGTTTTTTGTTCCGGTAAAAAGAGTGACAGCTCACAGATGCTGCTGGGAGTCCCCACTGAATAGCTGGGAAGAGAGACTATTACTGTAATCTTCAAGAGAAGATCAAGTGTAGTGTCTCTGCGGGAGGCCTAATTACTGATATTTTAAGAAAGCTTTTTTGGTTTTTCTTTTTAAAGCTGACAATAGACTTTGCTGTCTCATTCACTGTTTCCTCATCACATACTGCCCTTAGTGATAGATGTGAGAGAGGAGGTAGTTGATGAGGTCACTTAGGTGTAGGACAAGGAAGGACAAATTGAAGTTGTCGATAATCATGTGCTCAGCATCCAGTTTTGCTGCTATGCTTATGTTTGGATTAAACTTCACAGTGATGTTTAGTTAGATGTTGGCTTTTTTTCTAAAGAAGTCTGTGACCCAAAATGCTTGAGGTTCATGTTTGCTGGTCTTCCACTTATCCCAATGTACCATCGTCCTGCCCTTTCTGCATTCTCTCAAGAGAAGTAATTGCAGACTTCTGTAGTTGGGTTAATGATCCAGCCCTGGCCAGGTGAAGGAGGAGCTCTAGAGATGCTGATGCCTATGCAAGTGTTTCACAGTTTATGGATGGGTGGTAAAGGGGCACCTGAAAACAGTGAGAGAAGCTCTCTGTACCTGCTTTTAGACAAATGACCTCTGCACTGCAAGGAACGTGGGCTAATATGGCAAAGTAAATGGCTGTGTTGAGTTGACTTTAGTGCCAAGTTAAGACAGGGTCTGTAACAAATAAAACTTAGTGGTACGTTATGTCTGAAGTCTGTGTCATCTTGGGTTCATTTAGGTGCTGAGAGTACAAAAAAATCTGCTTTTAGTGGGTTGGTTGCCTGTTGGCCATAAGCCCTAAATAAGCAAAACTTCCATTCTTTTCTAATCCTCTGCTTTGCCTTTTTTGCAGTCGCAGCTGCATGAAACAGTGAGGTGTCCCAGCAGCTGTTGTACTGGTGTCTGAGATAGGGAACCTTGTGTGGTATCCTGGTGGCACGTCCATGGCTGGTGACTGTTTCCCTGCCTCGTCCTCCCAAGGGTCTCACTGCTGGGCAGGAAGCCACAGATTGGCTTTTCCTTCTGTAAAAAACATACTGGGGCTGTACTCTCAGCCCATGTTAAAAATTATAAACTCCTAAGGGAAATGGAAAATAGAGTAACTCTGATTTGTGTTCTTTTAGAGCCCTGTTCTTTAGACCAAAATACACAGGATAAGTCTGGCCCTTCCCTCTATTCACTTTTCATAGCCTCCTTTGTTTTTAATTTATATATCTTTTTATTCTAAATTCCTCCCATCCCCAAAATAGAATAGACATCAGCCTGCAAGCAAAGATTGCCAGGCATTGGTCTTGTGGATTATAGTGGCTTTTTGGCCTGGTTGGAGACTGAGCCCCACCCTACGTAGGCTTGGATTAAAAATAGTCTTCCTTTTCATCAGGCTGAAAACTGTACACAACACATCCATGTCTTGGTTTCTGGGTATTGGCAGCCACAGAAAGCCCTTCAGCTATAAAATACCTCAGAAACTCTGTTTGCTGCTAATTAATCCAGAAGTGCTAAGGTGACCACTGTTGGAAGGGTGTAGAGCCAGGTGTCTGACTGCCAGCTGTGTAGTTATCATAGATGTTGATCAAAGTTTTAGCTGTGCTTCTTGAAGGACCTGAAAAATTGAAGACTCTAGTCCATAGCCTGTACATTAGGTGCCACTTTAGGAACGTCTCAGCTCAGGTGCTGCAAGGACGTCCAGTGGCCAGAAGGCTGCTCCTGCCCCACAGCTTCCAGCTCAGTCCTGTCTGTCCAGACCTGAGCTGCACACTCCTCCCTCTTCCTATAAAACAGAAAAAAGCTTTGAGGGCAAGAGGCTGACGGGTTTCTGGTGTGGTGATCTCATTCCCCCACTGCCTGTTGGAACAGCCAGGCCTCAAACCAAGCTTCCCAGGCAAGACTGAGTGCTTGGCCATGGGATGATAGCAGGGGAAGACCTGAGTGCCTCCTTGCCCTGGGCATCTGTTCTGAGCCTCTTGAACCTCCAGCGTTGCCTTTTTGTGCTGTTTCATTTGTTTCCCGGGGCCCTTGGCGCGCTCGGTGGGCAGCGAGTCCTTGTCCCGGCGGTGGGAAGGGCTGCTCTGGGGGCAAAGGCAGCTGAGCCAGTGTCTGCAAGCAGGCAGTGCTGCCTGGCACCTCCTGCAGCTGAGCCACAGCCTTTGTGGCTGTTTAGGGCAGGGTGGGAGTAAATGGGCAGGGGAGTGTGATGGGAGGAGGGCGGCGAGACTCTGCCCAGTGCCTGTTCCATGTTTATGGCTGGCGTGCGCTGTGGGCCTGGTTTACGTGACCTTGGTGATCAAAGGTCTCTCTGTGATGAGAGAAAATGCTGCCTTCTCTTCAGCTTTTGTAGACTCTGACTTGGCCTGTTCTGTTTCTGGTACTTCTATTCTAGAGTAGGCTTAAAAATGTGAAAACTTAAAAATGTGAAATATTGTATTGTCTCGTAAAACCTTTGTAAACAGTCATGAAACTGTCTGTAGAAGGACACTAGAAGGATTTTATTTCCCCCAAAGCCTAGGGATGAGCTTTCAGCTTTTGTCTAACTCAGTTGCATGTTTTTTAACTTTGAGAGTGAAGGGGCTATTTATTCATATCTCAAATTCTTAAAGTGGAAAAACTGACTCCTACAGTTAGGTCTTTACTACAGACTTTTTTGTTTTTCTTAGAGGAAACTGAATTTTTATTGAAAATATGCTAGCCAGGCTGTTTTAAAAAAAATATATAAATACAGGAACTTACACGAGGCAAAGTGAGTTGCTGCCCACTGCAGGGTCAGGTCAAGACAAGGAAAAACCTGCAAAACACCAACTTGGGGAAAAGCATGAAGAAGAAGATCTGATTGTCTGGTAGATGAGACAGGCTGAGTAACATCAGAAATGCTGCTGGTTTGTGTCTGTGTGTCTGTGTTTCCCATACCACTGCAGAATAAGGCTGTGGCTCAGATGCTGTAGGTAATCCTGCTCCTGGCCTATGTCCTGCTAGTGCAGCTTCTAATGGAGTTTTGTGTGCTAGAACTGCTTCTCCTGCCTTGTGCCCAAATGATGGGGAGACTGTCTTGCTAGGGGGAAAATAGAAAGAACTGATTGCAGAGTTCTGAGGACATCCTCTTGGGCTGCTACTGAAATTGTTGTCTCTTTGAGGTGTTGGGAAAGGAAGCTTTAGAAAAACCACCTTTGTTTTCTGTTGCCTTTTTTTTTTTTCCTGAAGGTCAACATCTGAAAAGTATTTCTGTACTAGAAAGCAAATAGGAAGGCATGTGATTCTGCATTATATCTATGTGGCTTAGTTTTTGCCAATATATTAGTGATTAAATTAAGGGCTCTCCAGAGCTGAATGCACAAGATGTTTGAAATTCAGGTTGAAGACCTTGGATGACAGAAGCTTGTATCCTGTCTGGATTAGATGGAAAGTGATGTGCAGTGTTTTTTTCCTGAAACAAGTTTGCACAGTCACCTGTGTGACATTTCAGTGTTCTTCTTTGCCTGTCCTGTTATCTGAAAACTGTAGTAGCTGAAGTCTTTTTTTTCTATGTGCTCATTCCCTCGAAGTACCTTTTTTGATGAGATTTGGGGGTTTTTAATGTTTGCATTGATCTTTGCCTCAGTGATGTTGCTGGTGTGTGTGGTACTGTCCCAGCCCTGGTGACAGAAGCTGACATACCAGGACTTCTGCTCCAAGGATTCTGCTCCAAATAACAGGGAAGGAGGGTTGCTGATCTGCCTCTTCTACTCTCTCTTCTGTACCTCAGGGTAGAAGAGTGTCTTGCTCTGCTTTCACAAACAGTAGGACTGAACTTGTTGCCTTTGACTCTGCCCTACTGGGAAGGTTAGGAACTGGATGAGGTCCCATGAGTTTTCACAGTCTCTGTCCTTGTTTTTGTGGTAGATCTGGGTGCAGCTCCTTTGGGCAGATGAAACTGCTGGGCAAGCACCAAAGTTCTCAGTCTGTCCAGCACAGCACTAACCAAGTGGAAACTTGAATTCAAGCTACCCATCCCTGTAATTGGCATTCATATTTTGTGAAGCAATGCTTCAGCTGGGTCTGAAAGATCATAAATTCTGGGTCCTTGTTTATGCTGCCATTGCAATCTTGTGCTCCTTCCTGCTAATCAGCCAGGAAGGGTCTGTGGAGTGTTGTTTGGGTTTGGAACAGGGCTGTGGTTTTGAGATTCCAGGATGCTGAGTCTCATCCCAGGGACCAGCTTGGATGGTGTCCTGCCTTGGAGCCTCTGCAGCAAGATGTTAGTGAGCAGGCTGATATTCCAGCCCATCCCTGTTTTCCTTGGGCTATACCAGTGTTTGCCTTCTGCTATAACTGTTGAGCAGCTGCAGTGCTGTGGTGATACATACACATGTATATTCTGCTATAAATCCTGTAGTTAAACATTTCCTTGACCTGGCAGAGAACAAGGTGCTTTTCTCCAGCTGGTCACAGAAATAAAGGAAGTGAGTTTTAAAACAATATTGCAATTAAGCTGTTTTTTCCTGAATTTTGCACAAAATGTTTTGCCTCTAAGAATGATTGTGAGGACTTTATTTTAGGGAATACATAAGGCGTTGTAGGTGTATATAAAGTTACCCTGTTGTGACTGCTATTGGGCAGGGAGAAAGTTGTCCCTTGCTTTTAAGAACTGTTTCTGAGATAGCAATATTGTGAAGGTCAGTAGAGAACAAATGGAAATAAATTTCCAAAACAGTTCATGTTTCTCAGTGCTCCTGGTAAAAATAAGCAAGTTTCTGAATCCTCACTTAGATGGAATTCACCTTTCCATAAGGAGAGAGGGGAAACTGGGCCTTCTGAAGACTGAAAATATTTTGAATAAGCAGCCTTAATGTCTGATGTAAACTTTAGCCTGTTCCTTTCTGCACTGTTTGGCTGAGGTTGGGACTAAGCTTTCCTTGGGGACGTGGATGGGAGGTTCCTGTGCAGTCCTGCTCCTGCCCTTCTTTTGCCCACCCCTTTGTAATGTTTTCGTTGATCTAATTTCCAGCTGGGCTCTTGCCACTGTATTATATAAACCAAATGCTCAAGCAAAGGCAGCATAGTCAGACTTCTTGCTGAAAACTTGAAAAACTGACATTGCTTCTGCCCAGCTAAGAAGCTCCCAGAAGTTACTGTAGCTGTGCTGGATAGATGGAAATGGCAGTGCCCAGCCTACATAAGTTAGATCCATCACTAATGGCAACAACTTTTATTCCTCCCTCTCCTTCCTCCCTTTCTCTAAGTAGTATATAAACTTTTTCTGGGTTATATAGGGTTGTTTTAGTTGGTCCCTTTGCTCCCTGTGTTCGGAAGGTCTGTATAAAAAGAGTTTTGAAAGTCATTAAATGGAGTAAGATTCTGCCCTGTACAGTCCTTGAAACCCACTGTTATGCAAGAGCCTTTACAACCAGCACCAGTCAATGATTCACTTTAGCAATTAAAGCTCTGTGCATTGGTTTGATATCAACTTGGCACAGAGCAAGGCACTGTACTTTCTTTAGTGCATTACCCTTTCACGTGTAACACTCGTAGCTGATATTCTAGCTCAGCATTTGGACCTCTTTGGTGTAATCTCTGTTGAACCTTGTGGTGTCATTGCTCCCAGCTATAGATCTACCTCTTCTGCCCAAGCTCCAAAGTTGCTTCATGCCTTCTGTCAGATACCATGCCTTGTTTGGCTTTATGTAGGATCTGTAGATGTTTTGTGTTTTGTTTTGTTAATTTCTGTGATGAAGGTGTCTTTAATCTTAATTCATAAAGCATTAAACTCAACAGCAACAACACACTAAAGAATATAAGAAATCTGCTGTCAAAGCAAAGACTGGCTTCACAGCACAGAGATCAGTCTGCTACTAGTAGCTGTTTTTCATGGTCTGGAAAATGTGAGATGGCTTACTAATTAACAGTGTAATGAGCTGTGCAGTGAAGATCGAGCTCTAGGGACCTGAGGGCTATGGGTGACAACTTCCAGTGCATGTGTGAGTGGTAATCCAGCTCTGCCCCACCTTTCTACATACTTGAAGAGAGTGCAGGAGTTGTGGCAGCCCCTGGAGTTACCCTGTCCAGCAGGTCCATCCTACAGGAGACTTTCTCTTGGGGTCTGAGATAAAAAGAGCAGTTGGAGGGAAGCCAACAAGTGCATGAGCTAAATACCAGAAAAAGCTTCAATGTCTCTTGAGATGAGATTTTGGATTAGTTCAACACAGATGAACTTGTAGGCCCCCTTGCACAGTATGCTGAGCCACATGCCTCTGGCAGTGTCCAGATGAGATACCAGCCCCTTCCTGGAGATCCTCCCTGGCTGGGCTGGGGGTGTGTGCTGCTCCCCAGGCTGGTCACTACCAGAAACCTTTCTGACAGTGGGAGCTCACCTGCAAATGTAGATGGGTTGTGTGGGATGGAGGAGCCACCCAGTGGCAATCTCCCACAGCCTTCCACTGGCCAGGAGTGGGTGCAGCAAACTGGTCTGCACAGTGGTCAACAGTTGGCCAAATGTCCATGTGGTGGCCAGAGCAGGCTGTGACTGCAAAGGTGTAATCTCCTTTTGCATATAGGTGGAAGGTATTCAGCAGTTCTCTGGTTCTGCATAATTGCCAGTCTTGCTACAGTCCAGGGATCTATTTTTCAAACCACATCTTTTTTACTGTTGTAATTTTATTTTAAAGATTACACCAATTTTATTAGTAATCTAATAGGGTGCTCCTGTAGACAAGTCTCTGGTGGTGTTTGGTATTGGAGAGAGCTCTTGTTTTCAGCTGACTTTTTTTTTAAGTTGAGATGAGGTGCAGTACTTGGCTTTGGTAGCAGTATTTGTGTTTTAGTATTTAGAAAGTGAATCTTCTCAGGGGAGAAATCTGGCTCAAGTAGCTGAAAACTTTGCAAAGGTATTGCTGCTGCTCAGGCTACACTGATAGAAAGTTAAAAGGCTTATGACAGACTTGTATGAAAATATGAACTTCTTCTGAACAAATCTGTACTCCTGTAATTTGCATTGTGCAACCATTTGCATTATGATTGTTATTTTGGTGCTTCTTAAAACTTTCTTTAGTGTATGTCAAAAGATCTTAGTTCAAAGAACTACATTCCTATTAAATGGCAGCTTTTCCATATTAATACATTCCATGAGGATGCAGTCCACATGAATGCTGTATACTTCTCAATTGTAGATATGTCTGAAGTAAGTGTTGCCAAAAATGCATCAGAACAGTTTCCCTGTTCAGAATGATTGTGTGAACAGTCACTTGTGTTCTGCAATAGTGCAATTCTAGTGTAAGATACTGTTTCCTTGAGTAGTGACTGAGGGTGTTATCTACAGCATGTTCTCCAGGAGAGCAGAGGATTGCCTAAATCATGTCAAGGACAGAGTTGGGTGATGGACAGAGCTGGCAGCTGAGATGGAAGATGAAAAGGTGTGTTTGTGCCTCCAGGACCCTCCTACCAGACCTAGTGCCACTCTTTCTCCATGGCCTGGTCTGTGGGGTGGCCGAGCTGGTTCTAACTGGGGCTCTGTGCTAACAGTGAGCCCTCTGCCCACTGCCTCACCTTCCTTGTGCTGATGTCCATTTGACCCCTCAGCCAGGACAGAGGGCACTGAAATGCTGAGGAGCAGGAAGGCTGGCCTTTGGAGGATGTCAGCCCTACCTGGGTGCAGTTTTACTGTGTCAGGGCAGTTCCTCTTCTCATGCTTCAGTAACAGCCTTTAGCCTTCATCTGATGCTGTTGTAATCACCCAAAGTGTTTTCTTTGGTGTGTGATTGTTGCAAGGTGCACTTTGTGATGGGTTAGGTGGAGCTGCAAAACTGGCTTAAAAATATTCTCTACTCCAAGTTCTTTCCAGTGGCTTCTCCTTTGGCATCAAAGATGTAGCAAAAAGGATGGGAAAGTGCCTCAGAACTGGTGGTGTCCTGCTCAGGCCTGCAGGACTGGCTGGAGAAATCCCAAAGGCACTGCAGACCCCTGCAGTGTTTTCAGTGCTGGCTTCTGCCCTGGGAAGTGCAGCTCATTTTGCAACTACTTTTCCAGTGCATGTGCAGAGAGGATTTTCAGGTAATCTCCGATTTCTGTTTCCCTTCACAAAAAACTCCCATCCAATCCTAGACTCCCCATGGCTCATAATCTCAAGAGAATAACTTGTTCACTTTTTTCCACTTACCCAGTCTCCACACCCACCTTTTTTTGTCTTTTGAATTTAATAAAGTGGGTGACTCAGTACTAAATATAAAGCCTCCTGCTTCTGGCATCATCTGCCTGTGGCTCATTTCCTGGAGTTGACATCAGTTGAAGCCTCCCGATTTCCTTATGAAATAGCAAGACATGAAATATCCTTTGCATGGTGTTCTGGGCATACTTGTGGACTTCTTTGGTGACTGCTTGGCTCCCTGATCTAAGCTGTGAATAATTAGCTGGTTAATTGCTAAGCCGAGCACTGGTGGAGCACAGGGTAAATCGGGCAAGTCCTGAGATCTGTTTTGCACTGCAAAATCATACTCAAGTTTGCAGGCATTTTTTAAATAAAGACCAACTTTCAGTCCCTTCTGCATATGCAAGGTTTTTATTAAATAAGCATGAGCCTGACTAATGTCTTGCTTTCTTCCAGATGACAGGCTCACTGACAGAGCAGCTCAGGAAGCTTTTAAGGGGGAAATCTAGCAAAGATGGATAGATAAAAAGACTGAGGAGTTAAGGTCAAATGCTTGCGCCTCAGTTGTCACATCTTTCCATAGCTGTTTACATTGATGGGATTGACCGTGGAGCTGGCTGCATCCCAGTAAATAGATATTTTAGGCAAGAGCTAGAAGTGCCCAAAGTTAAAACTCATCCCAAAAATCACTAGGACTGATGTAGCATGCCCGTGGACTTGTTCATCACCATGGATTTCATCACTTATCTCAAACACCTTCCAGCATTAGCATGGTATTTCTTGGCATTAGTGAGGAAAATACTACTTCTGGAGTGGGCAGGAAACCTTGGTGTCCAGAAGCAGATGGTTGTCCTCTTCTGGACTCACTGGGGAGAGCAGTGGGGCTGCACAGCCCACTGTAGCCAAAGGCCAGCACATTGGATGAGCTCCCTTCCTCCCTGAGAACTTTGCCAAAGGGTCTGTTCTTGAGGGTTTGTGGTGAAAGACAAGATGGCTCTGAATTTACCCTCTCTGCTCCCTTGTCACCTGGAAGGCAGCAGCTGCAGCTCCCACTGAGTATCCTCTGGAGGGCAAATATATATTAGTGGCCTCCCAGTGAAACTTGGCAGCTGGAGCTGCGGAGGAGATGTGTCCCCTTGCGCAATGATGGGCTGGAAGTTCTCTTTGTGCATAAACCTACATCACAGTGTTCAGTGCAGGGGAGTGGATGTGTCACCTGAGCACCTCGGGCACCTTCTTCTTCCCTAAAAGGCTTTCTTAAGGCGGGAAGAAGAGGAAAATACACTACTACGCTGGCTCTACAAAAAATGTCCTATTTTGGAAGAGTGTGGGGAGTGGTGTGTAACCAGGCGGGTGGAGGAAGTGTGCTGGGAGTGCCCGGGGAACTGTGCGTTCGCTCCGGCCGTGGCCACACCCTGGCGTGCGGAGTCTCGGGACATGACGTGGAGATGAGTGGTGCTGGCACTGCCGAGGTGCTATTTTAGGTCTGACTGTAATTGCAGGTTGGACCGCCAGGACTGGATTTTGAGTGTTCAGAGAGCAGAGTGCTCTTAAAGCTCTGGAAAGACTGGCTGTCTCTGATCCTTTGCAAATGTGGGAGATGGGTATTTCACGTGCAGTGTGCGTGGACTGAACTCCTTGTGGTGGAGGCACAGAGGATCTGTGCTACCAGGTGACAGGGGGTAGGGGTGTCCTTTCCCTCTCAGTCAGAGGGAGTGATTATACCTGGTAGCCCTGTAGGATGCTTTACACTTGTCTGAAAAAAAGAAAAGTGAGTAAGCAGAGGTTTGAAGACCCATGGGCTGGTGGCTTTTAGGCATCTGCCTTTCCAGTGCCAGTGTGCCACCTCCACACCTGCAGGTGCTGCTTTGCTGTTCCAGCAACACAGATGGCAGAGACAAGGAGAGGAGGCTTTTCTTTGCCCCCCCAAAAGCAGACATTGTTTGTGCAAAGGCTCTGCCACTGATAGAGAAGTCACAACCTGGTTTGGGAGCTGGGCTCTGGCATGCTCTCCCCAGGACCTGTGAAGTCCCAAAGCCTTGCTAACACTGACAGGATGGATTTATGTTGTGCAATATACTCACAGAAAGGATGGAAGGAGGAGACACTAAACTTCATGAGATGAGTTTCTTCCTTTTTGTTGCATGTTTGCCCCAAGACTTCCCAGGCTGGATGCAGTCCCTGGCTTTGGTCAGAGCAGCCAGTTGGGCTCCCTGCACCCCGAGACTGATGTGATGCTGAAGCTGGTTGCTGGTTCAGGCCAGAGCAGAGTCGAAGTTGCTCTTCCCTAAACCTTGTCTGATGTGCACTCTGCTTGGTCTCTGGACTGCAGAAGTGTTTTTTCAATCCAACTTATTTCCTTTTAAGTTGCAGCTGCAGTTCTGGGCATAAAAACCCTCTATTTTGGTTTCCATGATGTTTACCATCCTGAGGAAGCTGGCAGGCTGTGGGTTTGGGGTTAGGTTTTTTGTTTTGGTTTGGTTTTTGGGGTGTGTTTTGTACCTCTTTTGAAACTTTACAGCTGGAAGCTAAATTTTCAGGTGATGCCCAAGAAATGGTACCAGGCAGTGACTCACTTTCCTGGATGATGTAATTTTTAAAGAGAAACAACAAAAAAGCCACCCAGTGATCATTGACCATAATTTTTAGAACAGTCATGAGTTCTTCAAATTTTTCACTAATTCAAATATCATGTTTAGGAGTCAATGATGTATTTTCCTTTTAGCTATGGGAATGCTCTAACATTATGGACTTAATAGGAACAGAAATCTCTAAAATATATGATTATAGTTTGGAAAGCCAACTTAACCTTTTGGTGACTGATTCTGCTCCTGTGCATTGCATCAGCAACAGACAGTACATGGTGTTTCTGTTGCTTGTCTTCCTGGCTGGTAGCAGATGTCTGTCCCTGTTTCATCTAGAGTAGACAGGGATTATTAATTGTTGAGGTAATGCAATATATTACAGTATGGGCCAGCTCTGAACTCTGTATTTAATTTAATTCAGACCACTTTATTTTTAATTTTTTTAAAAAAATTTCATTTTTGAGGAACTGTGACGTGAAATAGCAGGCAGCATCCTCCTTCAGTGCAGACTGAGGCCAAATAGGTCTGGATCCTTAGTGTTCTGTGAGCTTCTGATTGTTTCAAAGACATCCATAAAATAAGAACATAAAGCCAAATACAAGCTCTGCGTTGCTGTTTGGCTGGACACGTGAAGAACTAGCAAAGCAAAATGCATTCATTTTAAAGAGTAAAGAGCACTACAGTTTTTTTTTTCTTAGTTTTGTTTTGGGTTTGTGTTTTTTGCTAGTTAAAGAAATAGTTTGCTTACCTCAGTATCTTGCTGCTTGCTGTCCCCAAGTGCCAGGCAGTAAAAGAACAGGAGCTGCTTGTTGGGGCCAGTGCCCTGCGGGCGCCCCGGGATGCTGGGGCCGCCTGCCCGGGTAGCGCATCCCTTCGCGCATCCCTTCGCGCAGCGCTGGGCGGGGAGGAGGCAGGAAGGGAGGAATGCTGGCTGCCCAGCTCCGGGCTGGCGGCGTGGGAGACGCTTCAGCGCTCGGGCCGGGCGAGGGAGCGATTTGCCTTCCCTGGGAGGCCAGAGGAGGAGAGGTAAGGGAGGCTGAGGAAGGGTGTCCTGGGGCGGGCTGGCGTGTGGGTGCTGCCCGGCCGTGCGGATGCAGGCTCATGCCAGAGACTGTCCTGCAAAGACTTGTTTTGCTTTTCTTTTCTCTGCAAGATGTCTTGTGATCCCTGCTGCTGTAGTAGATAGAGGAAAACGGCTGAGGGCAGAAGGAATTTCAGGTTTTGCTGTGTCTAAGTTTGGAATTTATCAGTGCACCTGACGCGTGCGAGCAGCAGCAGCGAGGGCTGCCCCGACCGAGCATCACCGAGGGTTTAATGTTTCAGGCGAGGGCTGAGGGTGTGTCTTCCAGAACTCTGGGGCACAGTCTTGCTCCATCTCAGTCTGCAGCAGGCTTTTACAAAGGGAACTGCTTAAACTTTCATGTTAAAGTGCTAAATTTTTAAACCTCTGCCTTCAGAAAGTGCGAGGAGCTCTGAGTGCTTTTGGGAAACGGCTGTAGGTTGGCTACTGAACTTTTTGGGATCTTTTACCTGGAGAGGTTGGGTTCTGAATGGCATGAGGTGTTCCAGGCTGGCAGGATTTAGTTTCCTAACAGAGGAGTTTATCTTTCTTGCTGTAGTTTCTGGCTATACCTGATGCTGGAAGCCAATGCAGACCCTGTCTAAATACTTTAGTAGTTACTACTAGCTTAAAACACTTGCATGCCAGTACTTCTAAGTATCGAACTGAAATGCTACACTTTTTGTACTAAAAACTTAACTTGTCTGCAAACCTGTAAAACACTTCTAGTATAGCTTCTTCCATGTCAGAATTTTGTTTGTACTGAATGTTTTGCTCTGAGGTTTTGCTTAGTTATGTTTTATTAAACTGATAATACACTTGCTCTTAGCCAAAAGGCTGAGAAGAGATATTTTACCCTGCATTTATTCTGCAAAGCATCTGTCTCTAAAGAATGATTTCCACAGCTGGAGGACTCTCACACCCTCCTGAAATTCAAAGTAATGATGAGGTTGCATGCTGTTTACAGTGCATACGTCTCTTTAACCACAACATCTGTCCTAGGGGTATTGGGCACTGGCTGAGCTGTGAAACGGAGGGAGGAGGAGGTGAAGCAGCTTGGAGGGACCTAAGGAGAAGTCAGTGCTCAGCTCCAGGAGTGCTCGATGCATTTTCCTAACCTTGATGCTGGATGCATTTACCTAATCTTGAAACCTGCTAATTAGAGTGCATTTTGCAGAGGTTATTAATGCTTATCCAAAATCCAAGTGTCACGAAGTAGAGCTTGCCTGATCCTGAACTGGTGACTGCTGTCTTTGGCTCCCTATCGCTCCTCCCCATATTAACTTAAATTATAGAGAAGTGTGGGGAACACCCTGCAGTTAGACTAAATGTGATTTCACTGTCATTGCAACCTCCTGGGAGGCACAGCCAGCAGCTTTCCTTCACTTCAAGCCATTTCACATTAATTTTTGAGATTAATGTTTCTGATTTTGCTAAGAACAGATGGGATCTACACCATCTATTCTACAGTAAATAAGTGGTGAATTTACAAAGATTTTTGCTACTTCATAAGCCTCTAGGACAGCTATGCAGTGACACTGATTTATTGCACTCTAATGTTGCTTTCTTGCTCTGAAACAAATTAATTTGACTTCTTTCCCCTTTTCCCAAGTGCTTTCTAAACAAGATTAGAGACAGCAGGGAGAGGATGGAAATGGGTTTTTCTTTTATCAGTAACTCTTCCTAGTTAGTGATCTGTTACTAAAATTCCTGGGGTTTAAGACACTTTTGAAATATAATTACAGCACTTAGGGTACGATTTGTAGTTTCTAGTGTTCTGTTTCTTATTTCTCTGAATGTTTATCATCTGGGCAGCCAGAATTTCAGCCTTGGCTGTGCTCTTTCCGGACAGCTCTGTTTACTTTCAACTGATAAAACAATTTGCAAACTGCTTGACCACAGCTTACCTTCTAAAAGAAGGTAACAGAACCCACTCTCCCAAAATTAATAGCTGAAACTCCCTATTGTCCAGCTTGCCAGGCATCAGCACCGTCATGCTGGGTGTTTGGCTTGCAGGGGCCTGTTTGCTGGTGTTGAATAAGCACTGACTGTACTGTGATTCAATTTAGGGATCTGGTTGATTCCCCCACCTGGGCGGAGGGGAAGTTTAACAGACTGAGTAATGATTCTTGCTTTATTGTGGTGCACTGGGTATCAGTCCCTTTACCTGCCAAAGGCACTACCTGAGAGCAGAGCTGCAGGTACTGGGGGATGGGGGAGCATTCTGGGCTGCTTGGGCTTTGCAGGGCTTCATCCAGCTGCTCCTGAACCAGGGCTCTGGCCCAGGTCTGCAGCTCACCTTGTAAGAAACTGGGCTCCTTTGGGGCTGGATATTGGGAAATCAAGAGACATATGCTTAAAGCATGTTGAGGGTAACCTACCTGCAGGTCTCAGCAAGCAGGTCCCAGTCGCTTCTGGGGAAGAAAATTTGCACTGATTCAGCCTTGTAAACCTCATTCCTCCTTGCTTATGCTGGCAGGGAACCCACTGTCTTTCACACTATTGCTCTGAGAGTCTCCTCAAAATGAGGGATGCTGAGTTTTTGCAGTAGACGGTAAGAGATGGGTCCTTTCTTGAAGACATTTATGATTAAGGTACAGATTAAGCAGAAGGAAGTGTTAATGCTGCTCGTTTTTTAGGGAACTACGCAAGAAAAAGAATTACTATCAACATAAGAATTTCCTGAGAAGCTTGCATGACTTTTCTGTGCCTGAGCCAGGAATTTAAATGAAGCCTTCTGAGTTTCAGTCCATTGGCTGACACCTGACCTCAGCCCCCTTCTCTTTTACCTTCTTGCACTTAAGTTTAAATAATCTCTGAATGTTACTTGCTTTTGCAAGTTCCAGGTAGATGAGTGTTTAGCTCTTCATTTCCTGAGATGTCTTGAAAGGACCACCTGTTCCATGTTGTACTAGCTAGGTAATGAGAATATTGCTGTTCCATTTCCACTGACATGAACAAACTATTTCAAAAGTTAACTAAACCAATCTAGTGGGTTATGATTTCAAGTGTTCTCTAATCCTGGAGTAGCTGCTCTACTAAAACTGGAGGTGTGTCAAAATGCAACACTTAGAAGGAGTATTTGTCAAAGAGGCTTTTAAGGATTGATTCATTGGTGCCTTGAGCAGTATTTTATCTGTTTTCTACTGTGCCCTGTAGATTATAAATACTCTGTAGATATGTGTAATAGATTTTGAGCAAGGTCTGTGTGCTGTAGCTGTGAGCCTGCAGCGTGATGGGGGTGTGTGAGTGCTGTTGGTCTCCTCTGTGACCATCCATCCAATCCACTTGGCCCTGCTCTTCCATGACAGGAGCCTTCAAAGAGTGTAAGGTCTGCAGAAAGCTTTTGGTGCTTCTCCCTTCATTTGAGTTCTGAAACAGTTTTATATTTCTGTTGGTTCAGCCTTTTTCCAGTAGATATAACCACACATCCATCCACTCTGCTCCAGGATTGCATCTCACCCCTTAATGTGCATCAGAGGCAAGGCTGGCTCAGAGGATGGGGATGTGTTGGGGGAAGTTTCATTGAAGACTGGGGAAGCTTTATTTTTTCCTTTCCATGGGCAATTGGAGTGGAAGCATTTGTGTTCTTCTTACTTGTGCTTCCCTCCAGCCTCTGGGCAATTTGGTATCACATGGCCAAGCATCCTCAGCTACTTGCTCTCTGTCTTTTTTCTCTATCTGTGAGACAGAGGGATTAGTGTACTTGAATCCCTGTGAATTTCTGTTCATATTCCCAGCTTTCAGTATTCAGGATGTTGCCGTGGAGGACATGGCTCTCCTGGGCTTTTATCAAGGGACTGATTCCTATTTGATGCTGTGAGCAGGTTTGATGCTGATTTTGGGCTTTCTCTGGGTGCTGGCTTCAGCTCAGTTCTGTCAGGGTTCTGATCATGCTGATCATTATCCAGGGCTGACCACACCCCAAAGAGCTTCCTTGGCTGTGCAGGGCTGTCAAAGGCATGTAAATTGCCTGATGGGTCAGCAGTTGTTTTTACTGAGGATTTGAGGTGATTGAAGCTAGTGAATCTGGTTCTGTCGTGAAGGGAGATAAAACACTTTGACCAGCATGCAAAAGGGGAAGGGTCAGGCTGTCCAGGCTGTCAGTGTTGTTGGGGGAGTGGTTAAAGTCTGAGCAGAAGGCATAGGAATAGTGATTTGCTGCATTTGTTCCCATGCTGTTGGAGCGGTCCTGCCTCTCTGCAGCCCAGATCCCTGCTGGGCCTCTACCCAAGTGCTGCTCAGACAAATACCTGGCATTGCTCTATGCAGGTCTAGCTAGGAGAAACTGAGCTGCTAACCTGGATTTGCTGGAGGAACATACTTGTCCAGAGGTGGATACCCCATTGAGACATGCCTCCAAATCCAGAGAGAACCTCTGGCAAGCTAAGAGCAGTGACTAACTCCAGCATGTGTGTCTGCTCCTGATGGATTTGGCAGATTTTTCCCCTGCAGCAGTGGTAAGTTGTGCAACAACTGGAGCAAAGTTTCACAGTCCACTCCCAGGTGAACATAAGCCTAGCAGGGAACTTGCCTCTCCCAGCATGACAGTTTCAGGAGTCTGAAAGAACATAAAGCAAAACCTGCTGATGGGACTTCTGCTGTTCTAGAGGTGCTTCAGAAACAGCAGATGGAGGTAATCTCAATATGGAATTGGGAAGAAGCGACCCTGAAGGGTGCCTGTGCAGTGGGAATCCCTATCTGGAGTCCTGTGTTCTTTCCCTGTGATGCAGCTGGTGGGCTACACAGCCAGCATGGATCCATCAAAAGGTATACTGTGTGGAAAGGCAGTAGTCTGAGGGAGCTGGAGAACTGGGTGGTATAGGGTGGTAAATTCAAATAGCCAGGCAAGCTTAAAGTAATTCAGAATTAAAATTGAATTTATGTAGTTGGTCTTGGCCTGTTGAGGTGAGTTTTTTGGTGCTTTGCATGGCCAAGAAAAGCTGGATTAAGAGTGAAATAAAGCTAGATTTGGGTAGTGGCTTTGCAGGTGTTAGAGTACAGTGGTGTTCAGTAGTTAAAGCATTGCAGACCATGAGAGCAGAGCTGTAGCTTAATTGCTGTTGAGCCTGATGTGTGTGGCCCTGGAGAAACTCCAGGGAACGGGAGATCCACAGATGAGAGATGCAGCTGCTCAGCCAAATGTGGCACCACAAAGCAATGCCTGCTCAAAGCATTATGTGCCCCTTTCTTCCTGAGGCAGGGGAAACAGCTCCCTGGGTGGATAGGAACACCACAGTGATTGTGGGCACAAGAACCACGATTTGCAAAGAGCAACACCAAACTGATTTCAGAATCTGCAGCAGCAGCATCAAGCTGATGGTAAGGGGTTAGACACCACCATGTGCAGCCTCTCGGGATGGGGTAGCATCTCCTAATCACTGCTCTTGCCAGGATGACATCTGTCACCAAAGTGTGGTGAAGGTTTGGTTTCAGCCAGTGCCTCTGACCAGTGGCTGTCTGGAAGGTAATTGCCAATTAAAAGTTTATGTGCTTCCATCAGCTTGGTGTTTGCTAATAACCACATGCAAAGGTGCAAGTGCTGTCTTGTAGGAATTTGATGAACAAAACACTGTGATGAGCACACAAACTGATTATGAGCAGGAGAGGATGGATTTTATGATAGGTTTTCATTTACAGGCCATCAATCCCTAAACTTTCCCATCTCCCTCCAAAGCATTGGAAACTATTTGCCTCAGAGGACTCATCAGACCAAGTCTGTGCACCATAAGCTTTCATGCCCTCCTGTCACTGTCAGGTTTGGGAATGTCTGTAAAACCCCAAAGGCTTTGCTTGGGCTGTACCAGTAAAAGCAGCCACCAGAGCCGATGATGGAGATGGGAGTGGGTGTATCTGTGCCCTCTCCTGCCTGCAAACATTTCCAAAAGCAGCATGAGCTTAGGCCTGGGCCTGTATGAGAGAGGAGGGTTCCTGCAGTGTCAGGAGGTCGCTGCAGCTTCCTCTGCAGCTTCACGGTCACCTGGGAAGGGATGCAAATTGTATGTCTTGTCAGTGACTCTTCCCTCACTGTCCTGAAGGTGGCTGCTCTAGACTGTTGTGGCATCTCTGGAGCTTGCAGAGCCCTTTTGGGATGGTCACAATGCTGCTGGCTGCTTTCAGAAGGGGCTGGGGAGGGAAGAGGGCAGTGCACACAGCCAGCCCGCTCTCCGATGCAGCTCTTGGCAGGGACCAGCCCTACCTGCAAAACAGGGAGGAAAATGAGGATTAGGTGAGCCACAGGAAGCCTGGGGGCTGGATCCTGTGTCAGCTGAATCACTGGGTTTCCTCCAAATTGGCCAGGCAGCTGCGTCAGTGCCCAAGCCCGAGGGCTCTGGCACTTGCTGTGGGTTGTGAGGGGACTGAGTGCCTGGCTGTCCCATTGCTTATTCTGAAAGATATCTGCTGGCTTAGTGGTCACAGGTATGTGGGGTTTGGGTATCTTTAATTAGCTAATGCTAACTGACTTGCCTTCTGATGTCAGGAGCTTTTGTCATGGAAAGGGAGCAAAACCACAGGTTCCTCAGAAACGGGGAGTACACACAGGGTGAGTCACTGCTCCAGACTAGGTCTAGCTCACTTATTCTGCTGGATTTTTTTTAAAATCAGGTGGAAATAGGACCTTTTTGTTGACACTTTAATGTGTCTCTGTATTGGCCTGTTTGAGTAAAGAAGTTGATACTGTTAATCAATCATTGTAGACATATTAAAATAAGGCAGGCCTGGAAGGGATGAAGCCCTCAGTTTTCAGAGTAACACAGAGCTGCTAAGAAAGGAAATTCTTCCATTTGGATCAGCAGCAAATTCCAGCTCTGTTTCTGTTGGAAGTGTTCAAGTGGCTGTCAGGAAATATTTGGTTGTCATGTGCTTTCAAATTTGAATTAATCTGCCAACTTTCAAGACATACAAATGTCTGAATATCCCCCCTTTATCAGTTTTCTACCAATCCTCTGTGTAGAATGCAGTTTCCAGGGCTTCCCCTCTTGGGGAAGAGGCTTGAGAACATTTTTCTTTGTGCTTGATTGTTTTTAAGTTGCTGTCTGAGCAGTTAATCCACCCAAATATCCTGGTTAGCTTCTGGCACTTGTGCTGGAAGTGCTGAGTGCCTCAGCAGAGGCATCCCTCCCGTGACAGCCCCTGCAGTGGCTGTCCCCAGGTGGCTCACAGCTGTCAAAACACATGCTGGGACAGCTTTCCTTGACCTGCCTCTATTGCAGTTCTGCAAATAAACTAATCCAAATTCGGTGACTGCAGTGTGTTTAGAACCTGTAAAATTTGTTTGCACAGGAACTTCATACAGTCTGTCCCAGGGAAGCAGTTGATACTCCAAAAGCTGACATGTACTGAAAGCAGCTCTGACCTGTATCACAGGTAAAGTCTTCAGAGGACAGGAACAGGCTGCACTGTCTGCCAGCCACGCTCTTCTAGGTAGGTAGGTGCCTTTGTGCATCCATGTATTACAGAGCTGCCCTTGCTTTTCTTCTGTGGGCTGAGGGATGAAGGCAGGATGAGGGATCTGGAGCAGTGATTGCTTCCTTGTACACTTTGTTTATCTGTGCATTGACCGATGGGCTGTCAGCCAGCAGACTACAACTTTTGTTCTCTCTTCCTCCCTCTAAAACGAGTGTTTAAATGTGTCCCTCTGAAATGGGTGTTTCAATGTGGGCTCATCTCTGCCTGTCATAGCCTGGAGGGGCCTTCTTGCAGCAGGAGTGAGTGTGGCATGGTTGGGAGTGAGTGTGGCATGGTCGGCGTGAGCGGCGTGGTGAGTCCCCACAGGGCTTCCAGTGAGGCAGCTGATGTGTGATCCCTGTGCCAGTGTGATAAAAGGGCCTTTTATGTCCCACAAGACAAAGCCTCTTGTTTAAAAATGCAACTGAATGAAAAACACGATTCTGAACGCCCTAGACTCAGCTATTAAAAACAAACAAACATAAAACCCCCCACAACAAAAAAAAAAAAAAGAAGAAAGCCCCCCTGCCCCCCAGCCCAATGTTCCAATGATGGTGTAATACCTTTCATTGCAGAAAAGCTCTGTACAATTGCTTTGGGAGCTTGTAACTTTATGGCCCACTAACCTTTCCATAGACTGGATTGTTATAACACCCTTTCCCCTTCCCAGACAGCCCTGACAAGGTCAGGTATCTGCTTTTTCTCTGTTGGTTTGAATTCTCCTCCCTCCTCTCAAGCAGAGAAACAGAAGGAAGAAGTGAAATTATAAAAACTGAGAGGGAAACCTGTTTTATGGACTGAGCTGAACAGTCTGGAAGGAAAAAAAAATTTAAGTCAAGACCCATACAAACAACTGCAGGGCATATCCAGAGCATGGTATTTCCCTGATAAAGTCAAACAGAGCAGCATTTTTATAAGCTCTCGGCTTATGGTGGTGTTTGATGCTTCTTTTGGTGTTAAAGATGTTAGAGATAGTCAGCAGCAAATGAAATTCCAATTAAGTGGTTAGATAATGATGCTTTGGGAAATCCCTTTTTAAGGGAAATCCTCATGGTTTGAAAATGAGTTGGTGCAAATGAGAATTAGGAGGAAGGCAGAGCTTGTGGAGGAGCTTTGGCTGAATTTTCAGTCTGTAGCTCAGCCTCTCCTGCCTGGCAGCTCATGCCACCTGCTCACATAGCCAAATCCGGCTCTGTTCTTGGTAGCATTCCCCAGGTGTTTTTGCCAGTTGTGAAATCCATCTCCTGTATCATGCAACAAGCTGGCTCAGAGCTGATTTTCTTGCTAAGCAACTCCTTTATCCCCTAGAAATAGCCAGGTTCTGGTGGCACTGAGACACCCATGGGAGTGCTACAGGGAAGGGGCTGCTCCAGGAATGGAAATAGATCCCAGACTGGACATCAACCAAGACAGTCAGTGCTGCACACAGCATTCCTGCACCTTGCAGGGACCTGCATGGTAGCCTTGCCCTGGTCAACCAGCCTAACTTGTAGTCTCTGAAACAGTAAAAAAAAATACAAAAGAATATTTTTTTTACCCCTGTCAGTCTGATGCACCTTTGCTGTGATTCCTCCCCCTGCCCCATTTTTTCAGCTTGAGCCCAATGATGAAGTTTGTTGTCTTGCTGTTAGTGGCTTTTACTGACTGTTCAACATCCTTTTGTGTCTGCTAGTGCTGGGAGGTGGGGTCTGAAGTGCTTTCCTTCATGTCTCTGCAGTGATGCAACTTCTTGTTGACTTTCTCTGCTGGAGCACCTGTCTGAGCTGCTTTCCCAGGCTGCCACACCTGCCCATCACTCTCATCTCTAACAACTTCATTCTTTCCAGACTGAGCAAAGTGTTACAGAAAATGAATATTTACAGCTACAGGCAAACTTGTGTTCTTAAATTAACGAGTGCTTGTGAAGGCAGCTGGGAGTCTCAGACAAAAGAGGGTTGCTAATCAGAGCACAGGCATTTGTTAAACTGAGTCTCTTGTTGCCTGAGCCTCGAGCCAGAGCCAGCCCCGTTCAGGATCCTGCCTTCTGACAGTCTGTAAACCTCAATCCACCCTTCATCCTTTTGCTTACAAAGGAGGAGGCAGCTGTGTCTGTTCCCATAGGCAGAGGAGGAACCTTTTATTTCTCAACTTCAGGACTGTAGTGAACAATGTGGGAGCTGGAAAATCTTGGGATGCAAATCTCATTTGAAGTTGCACCGAGCCTGCCTAAATCCCCATTACAGACCCTGATCAGGAGCTAGCAGGGCTGTTAGAAGGTGTCTATCAGTGCCTGTGCTGCTGTTCACCTTGCCCTGTGAGTGTTGTTGCATTAATCACTGCTCTCCCATGGCTGTGTCAGCCAGAGTGCCACCAGGCCATCTGATGCCCTGTCACGAATATCTGGGAAGGGGATGTGTGTAGGTGTCTGACCTTCTGCCATCCCTGTGGTGATACCTCCTGTCCAGGCTGGCTGGGTGGTGCTTGGAAAGGAGGATTATGGCAGATGGGTGGAGGAACTCTGTGCTTCATCCTCTCTGTTTCTTAAACACCAAGATCTGATCCAAGTGGAGTTTCTGTGTACTCTGGGTTTCAGTGTTTCTCATGCCTGCTGTTCTGTGCTTGCTCATGGTGCTCCTGCCATGCAGGGGAACAGTGGCCATGCAAACAGCCTGTTCCTTGCAGTACTTTGGGAGTCTGACCCTAGGGAAATGAGTAGATGTTTATTCAAACCGCTTTCTTGCAGAAAAGCAAACTATTTCCTTTTTGCAAACAGGTATACTACTTTGTGCCAAAAGACCCTCTTCACATACTGTTCAGAAACTTTTATTTGGGTTTGGTAGCTGTGTGCTCATGGGACAGACAGGCAAGCAGAGTGTTCAGTATCTCTTGCATTAGTATTTTAACTCTGGGTTCTGATTTTGTTTGAAGTTGTGGAAAATCTCTGGAGATGTGGATTCTGACCTGCAGAATACACTGACAGCAGGTACCTTAATATGTGCAGAACAGCATAGTCATAAAATAATACACAAAGCTAAATATTAACAAGGCTAATGGGCTTTTTGACTTGTTAAAGGGTGTATTTCCCATCTCTGAGTTGAACACATCTGTTTTCTTAGTGGAAAGATAACCTGGTTCCAGGAACCCAGGTGACACTGGTACTGATTGTTGCTGTGCTGCTGTTTGAAACTGCAAGTTGTTGAATGCAGCCTGGTTTCACACGGTGTTCTTTTTCTCTCTTTAGGTACTCCCTAAATTCATGAGATGGCCAACACCATGCAAATCTCCAAAGATGAGCTGGAGGAACTCAAGGAGGCTTTTGCTAAAGTTGGTAAGTCACGGTGAGGAGGGCACCTCGCTCCTGTCTGCTGCACATTTGAATTGGATTCATCCCACCCTTGTGATGAGCAGCAGTGCCAGCAGGATGTGGGCATTCTGCTGCTCTCGTGATTGTCTCTGTGCCAAGGAATCCCTTGGCAGCCTTGTTGCTTGTGGCTTGTCACTTTGGCCAAGGAGCACAAAGGCAGGGACACGGGCAGTCTGGCTGTCAGGGAGCACTGGCAGGCAGCCTTGTGCTGTTGCTCCACCGTGGGCTTTCTTGCTTCCTGATGGCAGAAGAAATACCCAAACAGGTATTGCATTGCTTTGGCCTTGGCAGCACTTCAGGGCTTGCACAGTGGTGGTGGTTCTGGTGGTGGTTTGAAGATTGGCTGAGCCATGTGGATGGTCAGTGTGAGTGATGCGTTTCTGGTGTGTGCAGGTGCATTTTGGGGCTTGTGAGCAAAACCATTTGTTCACCTGGCCATCATGGAGTGACTTGTGGTGATGATCAGTGCCTTGTGCTGAGCACACCTCCATTGCCCTCTGGTGGCTCCATCTGTGCTGACCTCCCTCCCTGCCTCCCTCAGCCTGCCGTGCTCCAGGGGCTGCACAGCGCCAGCTGCTCCTCCTGCCTCCCAGCTTTCCCCCTGTGCTGGCATTGCAGGAGCCTCTGGCAGGCTGCTTCAGGAAGCTAAAATGGGCAAAAAACTGACATAATGGAAAAAATTGTTTTCTGTTGCTTTAGTTTCTTGATATGGCTTACTGAAGGGTCAGAGAACCAGCAGGGAGGGGTGGGATGGGCGCTGGAGCACAGCCCTGGGGGCTGAGGTCAGTGTGTGCAGCTGGGGAGCCACACCCGGGACTGGCACTGGCCAGGATCAAGTTGCACAAGTGGTGAGAGCCAGCATTTTGTTTTCCTAACTGGATGTGGGCATCACTTGAGCTCTGGTTATATATACAAAATCCTAGTTGCCTCCTGTCTGTATTGGGTGTTACCACTCTCTTAGAGCAGGGTGGCTGTGAAAACTCTCACTTACTCAAAATTTCCAGTCTGCAGAGAGAAATGTGAATTTCAGAGGCAACTGATTCTCATGGAGCAGCATCCCCTGTTGGAACTTGAAGCAAGTTGCATTTTAAGGAATTCTCTTTCCTTTCTGGCTCTTCTCAAAGGCTTTCACAGCAGGTAGAAGAGAGCTGCCACAGAGGGAGATGCTCCTTGGGAGGAAGCATAGTATTTCTCTCTGTCTAATGTGCCTCTTAGGGCAGATCTCAATAAGGCAGGGATGTAGGCAGCCTGTTCTGTCCTTGGATACATTTAAAATTATTAACCTCTCTGGAATGTAGTGGCTTTTTGTCATTAGTGTGTGGGAAATGATCAAGATTAGGTTGGCCGTCTGCCTTTGCACTGGAAACATGGAGAAACACAAGTCAAATCCTGGTTTGTTTTAGGAAACCAGCTCACCCTGCTCAGGAGGTGGGTCCCTGTTTGGTTTTAAATTATAAAGGCAGTATCAGAACTTAAATATTAATGAGAAATGTGCTAATTATCCTGGACATAGCCACAAATGAGATAGGATCTGCTGGTTCTTTTCAACTGCCTTGTTTTATGTGCTTTAGGCATAGTAGAGCCCGCAAGCATGTGGGACACGCCTGTCAGGAGTGCCTTTAATGCTCTCATTCCCTTTATTCTTGCCTAAAGGAGCCATGTTTGCCCTGGGATATAGAACTGGTCACTGACTGGGTGACTGGCTTTCAGTGTGAACTTCTAATAGCATCTTCAGTCAATGTGAGCAGAAATTGGACTAAGACTGCTGTGTAAAATGAAGCCTGTTTTTCATCTCCCAGCTACCTGGAAGATTTGGAATGCAGCTGAGAAGTGTGGTTATAGCAAAACTCGGTTGGTTGGCCTCTAGGATGTCATGAAGGAGATGTGGGGAGGAGGAAACGTTTCAACGATTTCTGCTAACCAAGATGTGCCCTGCTCCAATGCACAGCTGGTTGGGCTTCCTGGAGTCCTGCTTTAACTCCAGCATGGGGCAGGTTGCTGTTCTGGATGGGACTTTAAAGGTGTGTGTTTGACCAGCTTTTCTGTCTGCAGCTGGACTGGATTAAGATATCTGGGGATGCTGGAAGGCAGTGAGGTGTGTTACTGTGCACTCTGTCACCACTTGCTATCCATGCCACTCAGAGGTATTTCCTCTCTCCCATGCACTCCCATGCAGCTGGTGTGCTGTTCTCTGACAGCCAGCAAAGGGCATGAGTCCCATAGACATCCTGCAGCTTATTAAAACAATCCACAGGTGAGAAATCACTGTTTCAGGTTATCACTAAAGTCAGCTATAGCACAGACAAACAGTTCCTACCATCCTACAGGCAGTTATTTGTCTTGGAACTGATCCCAGAGGTAAAGAGCAGTGGGGGAATAAAGCTTTGTAATGTTTGAAAACAGTAATTAAGTGGGGCACTGGAAGTGTCTGGGCTTTGAGTGACCCACAGGTTAGTGGGAGGAAGAGCAGGTTGCTCCAGGTCTCATTGGCTCTCTGAATTTGTTCTGTGGAACAGGTGCCTGTTTGTGTGTACATGGCCAAACAGTGGCACTTCAGAGGGGAGGCGTGGCAGAACAAAATCTACAAACGTGCTCTGTTTATTTGTCTTCATTCTCCCTCCTTCCAAGATAAGCAGAGATAAGCATCTTTTCTGAAAACACGAAGCACTCAGGAATCATAACTCAGCTGAACACTTTGTTCAGCGCTGCAAGGTGGTAAAACAATGCTCCGACACGTTGGCTTAGGGCAAATAGGGATCTGTGATCCTGCTAGTGTGTCCTGCTGAGCATATGTCCTTAAAAGGAAACGTGTGGGTTACTTTCCCCTCTTGCATCCTGTTATTTAAGCTATTTTAAGTTCTTGTCCTCGGGAGGAAGCTGATCCAGAGCTGAAGCAGCTTTTGGGATTCGTTGCGGCTTTGCTGCGCCACCTGCGTATGGCAGAGGCCAGTGCCGTGTGTGGCTGCCGTGACCTTTCCCAGGTTTAGCATGCTGGCATGCATGCATCTTTCAGTAGAAATAGGAAACTTCAGATGTGCTGTAGTTTCCTTTCCATCAGGCAGACTATAATGAATCCAGGCTGTAGCTTGTCTGTTAAAACAATTTCGCTTTCTTCCATTAGTAATTCTGGGCAGGCCGCCGGAGGATTTCATTTGGGATAGCTTCTATTTTGACAGCCTCTTCAGCTGTTGAATACCATCTCAGATTTTGTTAGAGAGGGATTTTGGACCACCTTCTGTCTGAAGTCTGGGCCTGTTGCAGGACATCCAGCAAGGTACCATATGGTGGGCCTGCAGTGAAGCTGGAAATAGTTTTGGAACTGGCTGGTATTGCAGAGGTGGTTTTTTTGTTTTGTTTTGTTTTGAATTTTTTTTAAATGCTGCTTTTTTGTACATTTGATGCCAGAAGAGAAACAGGGACAGTAGGAAGGGAAGCAGCTGCCCTGTGGGGTGGGGGTCTCAGGCCTATTTGACATGTCAGGCTTGTTGGCACATTAAGAACAGGTCCATTTTCCATCACATAGTCAATCACTACCTGACTCTCTTACCAAGCCAGAACCACAGGCCAGCACTACTTCATGGTAAAACCAGCAGGCTTTAACACTCAAATCTGCCCTTCCGTGGCCAAGAAGCTAAAACTTGAAATGAGAGCATCTTCAGTGCAAAACCAGTAACTTGGTGTGTGGCCTTACAGTTAAACTAAGAGGCCTGATTTACTTGTAATTCCCACTCCCAGGTGTCTGGGACATAGATTCCCTTTTACTTTGTGAAGTATTAATTGGTGATTAATATTTTCCCCAGAATACTATGGAAGAGTAACTCTTACAAGTGGGATATTGTTAAGCATTGCAAGAGCTTAAATTCCAAGTCCTGGGAATCAAAGGTTTTGAGTGAGTTAAGGTGTGTCCTTCACTCTTGATTTTGTGCTGTTTGTCTGAGCCCAATGCAGCCTTTCCTGATGGGCAAAATCTTTCTTTGTGCCATGCTCCTGACTCATGTAAGTTCCCATGTGAGTGTGCATTTCAGATGGCTTTTCATGTGGTAGAGCTCCTATTTTTAATTTTTTTTTTTTTGTTTTAGTGAGCAAAGGTAAATCCTCTTTGAACTAAGCACACCTGGAGGACTGGGAAGATGCTGATTGCAGGAGTGAATGAAACCATTGAACTGGGCAGATTAGAGTAAATTCCTCATACCTGCCCTGCAGGGCTTCTTATGTAGAACCAAGCTCTAAATAGGTTTCAGCATCCTTTTATTCATGCATCCCTTACTGGCGTTGCAGACTTTGGAGCTCGGTTTCCTGGTGTCTCACCTAACAGGCTTCTGCCTCATGAAATACCATATAAGGTTTTATCCCTTTCACATCTGAATAGGCTCAGATGTAGCACATGCAAGCCTGAATCAGAAACACTTCTGAATGCTTAACCTAGACACGTGAAGAGGAAGACCTTTACCAACTCTGTATCAAAATCGGAACCTATCAAGGATACAATCTATATTTTGAAGTATTATTTTTCTCTGTCCTTTGCCTACTGCTTACATCTACTCTAACATTTGGGTAGATGTAAAACTTTGGTGGTGGATTGATTGGAAGAAGTGATGAACAGATGTTTTTGGATTGACCTGCTTAATTTGGCAGCATGCTGAGGGATTGTGGTTGGTTCAGTCAGGCACTGGCAAAAGCAATGGGAGTTGGCTGTAGGCTGAGGGTGAAAGCAAAGTTTTGTTTTAGGTTCATCGGCCCTGGAGATTAGGAAATCCCTTCTTGACTTATTTTCCTCACTGGCAGTAAGGAGAGGAAAAATGCATATTGTAAAGTTAAATTCAGTAATAAAAATTCTGTAATAGAAGAAGCTGTGATTTATCTAGAGGGGAAATAGTTTGCTTATGACATCTCAGGCTGGACTGTTAATAAATCTTGTCTTTGTAAGCTTGTATTATTTCAGAATAAAATTCTAAAATTGAGAGCCAGACAGCAACCTCTTGGTGTCGTTAATCATTGCCCCAAACCACTTTATTTCCTCAGCACTATTGTAAACACTGACTTTTCATGAAGTAGTTTAATGTATTTATTATTCCACTGGAATTGATGCTCTTCCTTAGTCTGAGACACAGAGACTGGGATGTAGGAGGGAGTACAGGTTTGCTCTGCTTACTTTGGATATTTACCATGGAGCAAAGTTTCACTTTCTTGCTAACTTGATGAAAACAATTTCAAAGTCCCATATTCCCATATAGATCTGGAAAATGAGGATGGTTGGAGTAGTGGTGCAAACATAGTGCTCGCTGGAACACTGCTGTGAAACAAAGCCTAAAAACCACAGAATCCTCATTAAAAGTAAATTGACCTCCACAATTTGGTTAAAAAAATAACCCTGGACCTTAGAGCAATCCTGATTGATTGCTTTATTCTTGAAAGTATCTCCCTTTAAGCATAAATACTGACCCCAGTGGCTGTGGTGAGATTCCCTGTCGAGGAAAACCAAATTCTGGGGCTGGTGCAGCTCTTCAGGCACTAAATTAACTTCCCTGGGCTGTTTGTAGCACTTGCCTACAGCAAAGGGATTTTAGCATCCTATTACTGAGCCAGTAACAGCACAACATGCCCTGAATCCCTGCCTCTCCAAAGATGGGGCTGGAGGGTCATGCTTATGTCTTGAGGTGTGAATCTGGGCTGTACAATTACTTCAAATGCTCTGTCTCCTTGTGGACCCAACTCTGCTGGAATCTGGGTGCCAGCTGTGCTGTGAGCAACACTCTGCTCATCCTGAGGCACCTTCCTGAGGGGAAGGAGGCACCCAACCCCTGCCTGTCCATAGTGGCAGGAAAACCTCACTTGCCTGAAGCAGGTCTGGGGCTGCTGGATTTGCCATGTGTGGTCAGTAGAGGTGATGATGTCCCCAAAGAGGCTGGGATCTGTTATGTGCAAAGCTCCAGTGTCACACTAGA
This sequence comes from Notiomystis cincta, assembly GCA_013398075.1. Classification (NCBI taxonomy): domain Eukaryota; kingdom Metazoa; phylum Chordata; class Aves; order Passeriformes; family Notiomystidae; genus Notiomystis; species Notiomystis cincta. Next base: position 82,992 of record VZRX01020493.1, read on the forward strand.
TTCTAGTTTTCTTTCTCAGTCTAGTAGGTGACAGTATCTCACTAAACACATGGTGCTGCTGTGGCTTGGTGAAAGCAAATGTCCTTGCAGAGCATTCTTGGGCAGCAATTTGCTGTCAGTTTTAAATGGAGAACATAATTGACAATATGATAAAAATGCAACTGCAGAGCTGACTTGGTGTTTTCAGTTCAGAAAATAAGAGGTGCTGTGTTTCATTACCATCTATTTTTAACATGCAAAGGCAGTGGTAGTTAGCCATAAAAAGAGACATTCTGGAGATTGTTTATGAAAATGCAGATGTTCTGTTGTGAAACTTTAACACCAGACTTGTCACATGTGCCCAGAGTCATCGTGGTCAGTCCTGCTTCAAAGCTGCTGCTGCCCAGAGCTGGAGGGTTCCCATGACTTGTGCTGAGACCCTCTGAGGATGTGCTGTGTGTATTTACTGTGTGCCTTTGGTTCCTAGGGGTGTCCTTTGAACAATGTCCTTTTTGATATTTTTGGTGTGTCCATGCCCTGCATGGATTCAGCAAGTCCCCAGTGTGCAGGCTGCTCTCCATAAAGCTCTTGGACGTGGGGGTCATGTTTTTGCCCCTCTGCTGGGGTCAGCCCTGTCAGGTACAGGCACATTTCTAAAACCTTCTGCTGCCTCTTCTCTTCCCCAGACCTCAACAGCAACGGGTTCATCTGTGACTACGAGTTGCACGAGCTGTTCAAGGAGGCCAGCCTGCCCCTCCCTGGGTACAAAGTGAGAGAGATCATCCAGAAGCTCATGATTGATGGTGACAAGAATAAAGATGGGAAGATCAGCTTTGAAGAGTTCGTCTATGTGAGTGATATTTCTGAAATGCCAGCAGCCTGGGGGACCCCTTTCAGACAAATCTAGGGAAGACTGTAGAAGAGGTTGAATCTGACTTCTCAGCCACTTACCCTAATCCTAATTTTCTTTTGGCAAACTGATCAGTTCTGAGGACTAGCCATGTAAAAATCAGTTCTTTGTACAGATATCTGTATATGATCAGTCATTTGTGCTGTTATTGACAGCCTGTATTTGGACACAGGAGAAATATTTTTTGACTAAAAATATTTTTGAACAAAAACCAACCAACCAAAGAGAATCCACGTGCTTTTCCTATATGATAGCTTCATTGGAGGCCAAAATACTGTTTCCACATGAGATGACAGCTGGAAAAAAAAGACTTGCAATGATCCAAGCTTACAGTATTTACTGGAAGCTATTCAGTTTATGCAGGCACAAAGATGAATGCTTGTTTTCCCCGTTTATCAGTATAATTTCCTTTCTCTGTTTAATGAGACTACAAGTATTTGCTAAAGACCTGAAAGGGCGGTTCAAGATACACTTGGATTTGTGTTAGGTGCTGATCTAGGAAAATGCAAATCTGTTGCCTCGAAAGGGAAAAACAGGAGTAAGGTGATAGGAAAAGTTGGAGGATCAGTCTTTTTTTTGGTAGAAATAGGCCAGAATTAAAAAAAATGCTTATTTTTAGAAAAGCACAAGACTCCTGAGATAATTGTACAATGTACATTCTTCATCCTTTTGATTCTCTGATGACTGAATGCTGAAGCAGTAATTAAAGTATGTGCAGTACATTGAGGGAGCTGTTTTCATGTCAGCTAGTTTCCTTGATATTTCTTAATTTATCTTCACCTTCTGTTCCTTAATTGTTTTCAGACCCTCTGAACTTTTTGAGTTCGGAGTCAACTAGTAAGTTGGGGTTTGCAGTTTGTAAACACTTGCATGCTGGGTGCATGTTTCAGCTGTTGGTTTGAGCTGGTCCATAACTCTTAACTTTGCACTAGGAAGGAAGAAATAAATCTCTTCTGTTGCATTTGAAAGGCACCAATGATTGAGTAAACACAAAATGTCTTAGGGCAGCTGAGGTGTACATTAGCAGCAGTGCTTAGCTGTAAGATTTTTACAAACTGAACTCTTGCTGTTTTCTGACTGAGCATTTTTGCTGGAGTTTATGGTACAAAGAATGATATGAACTGATTTTACCTTGGGCCAAGTGACTTAGTGGTACCTCAGCATTAGAGCACACACTCTGAAGAAGATATGCAATACCAGTAGCTAACCCAGGAAATTTTAAAAGAAACAAATCTGCATCAAAATCCTTGTGGTTAATGCCAACCAACCAGAAAATCCTCGACTTTTGGGCTCTAAAATCTTGTCAGCTTTACCTGATCAACCTCTGCATGCCATCAGGAGATGGTTTAACTGCACTATATCATCATCTTGACCTGCCACCTTCCCTGAGTTTAAGGGACAGGGAAGGTGAGGTGTGAACCAGCAGCCTGGCCCTATGGTGACACCTCTGCAGCCTGGTGTCCTTTCCTTTTAGCAGAAGCACATTGTCCTGCTTTAGAGTGCTGTTTCATTGTCTTTTTCTGGGTAGTGTTTAGAGAACCTGTATACATTTAATTTGTGTTTTCAGCTTGGTTGAAATTAATTAAGTTCAGTTTTGAGGCAATTACAGTAGGCTTTCCAGCCACTGAATGTGTTTTTTACTGAAGCTGCTCAGTTCTGTAGGGCCTTGGGGCCACTAACAGTAACATCCAACCTGTGCAAATGGCATGTGCAGTCTTCTGTACTAAAGCATCTCTTCTGCCCTCCAGCAAGAGGGTGTTTTGCCAGTTAGCCTAAACCTGCTGTTGAGGAGGGGGGATTCTTTACCTGGAGCACTCATTGTTACACTTTATTGCAGATTTGACTGTTGTGTGCTTAAAGAGAATTGTTTTTTGGGTTTTGTGTGAACTAAAGTCACAGTCCCACGAACATCTGGCTCACACAGAAAGGTTAAAATTGCACCACAGCTTTCTCAAGTTTGGCCCTGCAGGACCTGCTGCATGTGTTACCTGTGCTCAGACTGCAAAGGTTTCATGGTTTTTTCTTGTGGTCTCTTGAAATCTACTTGCAAAGGTAAATATATGCAAGACACTTCATGCCTAATGCTTCTGTTTCAATAGGCACTTGCAGTGTGTGTTTGAGAAAGAGGGATGACTCTCTGCCTGCTGTCCATGTCAGATTTAATACCACTACACCCTCGCTGGGCCCTTCACATTTGCTGATTTTACTGTGAAGTTTGCTTTAAAGCTGAGAAGAAATAGCTCCTTCTGTGTTCCTTTTGGCTTTATGAAGATGGATTTTTCTTGTCTAACAGAGCACTTTAAATTGTAGATTTTCCAAGAGGTGAAAAGCAGCGATATCGCTAAAACATTCCGAAGAGCCATTAACAGGAAGGAAGGAATCTGTGCCATTGGGGGCACCTCAGAGCTCTCCAGCGAGGGGACCCAGCACTCCTACTCAGGTACCAGCACTCCTACTCTTCTCTTGGGTTTTTGGAGGTCCTGTGCCAAAACCAGCCCATTTCTACCACCATGCCCCGTGCTGTGCTCTAATTCTCTGAGAGCTGAGTGATCTCACATCAGAGAGAGAGCAGGACAGAATTTATAAGCTGCAAATTTAGCAGTGTGTAAGTTAAATGTGTTCTTACTTGCTTTGTTAACTCTGCTTGCTGATGAAGTCCTTGTGTCACACTTGAGTATGATAAAGTTGTTAAGTAACAAGTAAATAACAGGAATATTCTGGTAGCTGTAAGTGAGAGTCTTCTTTCTTTAAACTTTGTGTGACTAATAAAATGTGTGGTAATGATAGTGGGGCTGTTATTTCCCTGGGCTACTGTACTCTGCTTTTTTTTGGGGAAATCTTTGTTATGAAAATACCTGTATTAAGTTTACAATTGGTTATCTTAGAGGAAGAGAAATACGCCTTTGTAAACTGGATAAACAAAGCCCTGGAGAATGATCCTGACTGTAGGCACGTTATTCCAATGAACCCAAACACAGATGACCTGTTCAAAGCTGTGGGAGATGGGATTGTGCTATGGTAAGTCATGATGACTCCTGAATTTAAAAAAAATAAATTTAAAAATCAGCAAAATAACTTTCCAATACTGTATTTAGGGGAATTTTCATGCTGTTCTAGGCTGGGTTTGTGGCTGGTGTGTGTGCATAACATTTTGCACATAGAAAAAGAGGCTCAGTCTCCCAGGCTTTCATTGCCATTGTGTGATGCCTCAACTTTGATGCCAGCTGATATTTTCATCCAGTGCCTTTGTTTTGGTTTGAGACTGAGTTTGCTGAGAGGGCAGAAGGTGCTTTGTGGGAGCAGGAGTTGTGCTGGTGCAAACTCAGCCTGGTGCTGGGCAGCTTGAAGGGGGGCAAACAGCTCATTCTCTTGGATGCTTGGACAGACAGTATCCTCTGTGGAATGTTAGTGACCTTATTATGCATTAACCCCAAAATGGATTTTCTGGGAATCCTCTTGTTCTTTTTAAAAACTTCACTAAGTAAGTAAGGTGACTTACTCTGTTACAAGCTGACAACAGAAGGCATCCAGGGCTGCCGAATACCAGCAGCCTTCTGTGTATGAGGCTTTTGTTGGTTTTATGAGTTAGCTTAATTTGTTTTATTGTAAGTGAATTAATATAGTGGAGAGCTCTATAAACCTGGAATTTCAGTAACTGTGTCAATACACAAAGTAAGTTTAAGTGAGTTACCTGTTCTCTTTAATTTATTTTTTAACTTTAGCTCATGATACATATTTTTTGTTCATTTATTTCCCAAGTTTCAAGTAATTCATGGCTTTAGGGAAAGACTGAACTGAGTAGGAAATAGCTCACAATATAAAGTTTAAATTTGCCATATTTTGTGCTGATTAAAAATTCATTGTGCTCACATGCTCCCCACTGAGCTCTCCAAGTGTTTGTTCTTTTTTGGGGCAGGTTTTCTTGCCAGCAGTAGTAAACCTTTACAATAGGAGGAAGTTTGTTGTCTTAGCAGAATGTGCAGTCGATGTCAGCAGAGCAATGAGTCTTCACTAGTTCAGGGACTGCACTGTGAATAATTCATGTGCTCTTTTTGCTCCAGCAGCTGAGATCAGTAGTGGCTGGGAACATGTTTAAAGTTTCAGGCTTAGCTATTAGTTACAAATACATTCTTGATAATGTAAATATTAACTTCTGATTTATACAATCTTAATCTTATGAAAAAAAATTACACCACACTAAGCAGGCTAAAGGAAATGTTCTGTTGTGAGTATTCTCACAGTACATTGAGTTTTGTTTGGATTAAATACTAAATATTGTTCAAATATTGGTTTTCCTCCAAACAGCAAAATGATCAATCTTTCTGTTCCTGACACAATTGATGAAAGAGCAATTAATAAGAAGAAACTAACACCATTCATAATTCAGGTATAATGTATTTCTATATTTTATTTTCTGAAATTCATATTAAGATAGACTTAATGAATGCAACTTGGTGGTTCAAGGCATTACTGTGGACTGTTGGAAAGGAGCAAGTTTTATAGCTTCTGTTTAATTATTAAATGCAGTTTTGTACCATGCATAATTGACAGTTCTGTGGGCATGGTTCAAAAATGCTGAATTAATGACAAAATGGGTAAAGTGGCTGAAATGCTGTGCACATGTGATATTGCTGATTATGTACAGCACTGTCTTTTGTAAACAGTGTGGTTGTTGGTGTTGGCTGTGAATCATTTCATACTAGGGCAGGTTGTTTCTGTGAGGATGCCTCTGGGTGTGTAAATTAGCGCTTCTCTAGCCTTCTTCTTGTTGGTGCCACTAGATGCAGCTAACTCGGAGGCTGAAACTGAATACCAGAGGCTGAAATTAAACCCTGGTGCCTCGTTCAGTTCTCATTGATTCAGCCTGCTGCCACCACAGCTCCCTTAAAACTTCAGCTGGAGGGTGGCCAGGAGTGTTTCCTCTGAGCTGCTGCTCTTGGAGCAAGGACAAGGGGGAAGCCTCCACTCTGCTAGTGCTGGATGAAAGGGAAAGCAGCATCTCCCTGGGCTGTGTCTGACTGGGCTTGGCTGTTTGCAGGAGAACCTGAACCTGGCCTTGAATTCTGCCTCTGCCATCGGCTGCCATGTCGTCAACATTGGCGCGGAGGACTTGAGGGAAGGGAAGCCCCACCTGGTCCTGGGGCTGCTCTGGCAGATCATTAAGATCGGCTTGTTCGCCGACATCGAGCTCAGCAGAAATGAAGGTAAAGGAAACTCGAACTCATTACTTCTAAAGGGTGAGCCCAGCCCCAGCCCTGCCTCTGCCCTCCCTCCTCTCTGCTGGAGCAAGGATCCTCAGGGCCTGTGCCAGGCTGAGTGTTCTCCAGCCTGTTTGTGGCTGTGCAGGTCCGTGCAGGGGGGCTGTGCCATCCTGGTGATGTGTACCAGCCTTGGAGAGCTGGCTCAGCACTGGGCTGCAAGTCCAGATGCAGCTTGGCTTGAGCCTGGCAGTGAATGAGCACATTGCTTGGTGTTGCCCTAGGCTGCTCCAGCTGCAGGGACCTGATGCTGTTGGGATGAGGCAAAAGCTGATTGGATCCTTTTAGGATTATAGACAGCTGCATATGTTTCACAAAAAAAAAAATTTAAAGGAGAGCTTCAGCTCTGTGGTAATTTCTGTTCTAAAATCCTCCTTGCTGCTGTCAGTGGTGCAGCTGGAGCTCTTGCTTTGTTTGTCCTTGGTGGTGAGAGACTGGTGCTGCAGATCTCTCCCTGTGCTCACTTGGTCCTGCATGACAGCCTCCAAAATTTAAACTTTCCAAATCATCTGAAGAGCTCTGATATTCCTGCATGTGCTATCAGGGCATCCAGATGGATGGAGGGGCTTCAATGTCTTTTATTTAAGCTTCCCCATCATGAAGCATTGATATTGTTTGGCTTAGATTGAAAATTCATGGCAAGGGAAGCAGTGGCCAGCTGAAAGGGTGCTTATCTTGGCTCCTCTGGGTTTTTTAATGGTGCTTATGAAACTGCTTGGAAGCATTTTTCATTGAGATAGAAGTGCATTTGCATTTAGCTTCCTGTCATCAGCTTAAAAGACTGCACATAAAGTCCAGAGAATTTTGTTATACAAGAAAAGGGAAAATACTTTTTAACACATATTTTTCTAGATTGTATATACTCCTCTCTGTGTAACAACCAATTCAGGAAAACTCTGCCAAATACCCAGAATATTTTGACATAATCAGTAGTTGGTATTGTACCCCCCTGAAATCTTGCTGCAGCTCGAATTCTGGCATGCAGGTTTGACTCTTCCAATCATTTTTTTGTAGCACTGGCTGCCTTACTGCGTGATGGTGAAAATCTGGAGGATCTTATGAAACTATCCCCAGAGGAGCTGCTCCTAAGATGGGCCAACTTCCACCTGGAAAACGCAGGCTGGCACAAAATCAGTAACTTCAGCTCAGACATCAAGGTACCAATGCTCTCCTGATTTGCAATGTTTGGGAAATGACTGGGAGCCAGACAGGTTTGCATGTGTAAATGAGGCCCTTCTTGACCCTAATACACTGAGTGGTCTTACCAGGGGGGGTTTGGATGTAATATTTGAGGTCCTGCAGTGCTGTTCTCTCTTGCCATGAGGATGAGCTCAGTGTTGAACTGTCTGTTTCCTCCAGTGCTGTGTTGTTTTAATCAACTACAAAACTAGTTTTACTTATATGTTTTCAAATGTCCTTAATCTGTATTTTGATGGAGATAACGGGGGAAAATGCTTCCCTGGAGAGTGAGACTTCCACATACTCCTGGCAGGTGATGGCATTTCATCTAAAATGTCATGGGCTGGAGAGAGGAAGGGAAACAAGACCTCTTATCCTTCACACTGGGTTTAGTAGGAATGGGAGTGGGGACTCCTAAAACTGCTTTTCACATGTGAGTGGGGGCACTGGTGAGAAAGGGAGGATGGTGACTCCAGGTCAGTGTAGGGCATCTGGACACTGCTCTCAGCAGTCTTCTGGAGCTTATTCACATGGCCAGCAGTTTCAAGGAGGAGAAAGAAGATTGAGACAGGAAAAAAAAATTGATAATTGAGGTGTATGGGGAGCACAGATCTGACCTGTGTGTACATGTGTGCATGGTCACTCTTATTTCCAACTTCAAAATTACTTAGTTTTGCTGATAGCTGTGGGCTCCTCTGATGCATCCCCTAGGCTGCCATGATGTGCTGAGGTCCTCCTTAGTGCTGAGGACTAAAAGGACCTGTAGTTGATAAATAATCACTACAGCTGTTGGCTCCTCCTGGTTTGACCATCCCTGGCCTCTCTCCTCTAAGCTGCTCTAGCTAATGTGCAGGCAGAGAAGAAAACATTCAGACATCTTATAATCAGCTTTTTGCTTGGAATTTGTCTTCACTGAGCCATTTCCATCATTGCTGTAGCAGTAGGAATGGCTGTCCTTGGGGCATCTGGGGGCCTTGAGTGTGAGCAGCATGGGGTCATTGCCTCCTCCAGCCACTGCAGAGGTGGCTGTGACACCTGAGCTTGTAGCAAAGGCAGCTTTCAAACAGTCAAACTGCATAATTGTCATCTTAAGTATTTCTAACCTTTTCCCTTTGTTTCCTTTCCTGCTGCCTGGATTTCTACAATTGTGCTCTCTTTTAAGCTTACAGATTTTGGCAATTCAGTAAAGGTACATAAGCCAATTATGCACGGTGACTTGTTAAAAATGAGCTTGAAATGAGTTGTTATGGTGTATTCACTGCTGTGCAGGAGAGCTGAATTCTCTTTTCTACTCATTTCAGGATTCCAGAGCCTATTTCCACCTCCTCAATCAAATTGCACCCAAAGGGCAGAAAGAAGGAGAGCCTCAGATTGATATTAACATGTCAGGTTTCAATGTAAGTATTCAGGCTGTCCTCATTCTGTAGAATCATGAACTGCCTGTACCCTATCATTGCCCCATGACATCTGGGTGACCTGGTGTCTTAATTTCTAGAGCATGTACGGTGTCAGTGGCCATGTGCACACCTCAGGTGTGTGCTCAATGACTGCTTCCTGCCAGCCTGGTCACTGCCCTCCAATTAACAGAGGTGATTGAGAAATCCATTGTGGGCTTGCTCCATTCAGCAGCATATTGACTTCTTTTGAACCAGCAGGTTCCAAAAGCATGAAAATTTGACCGCATGTGAGCTTGGAGAGCACCATGCTAAGAAAAGTAGCAAGACAGGCTGTGGCAGTGGCACAGCAGCAGGGGTTGGTGTGTTGTGTGTGTGCCTCATCCCTTTGCTTGGTGAGCAACTGATGCCAAACGTGGACTTGTGACATTGCTCCAGATAGTGGTCCCATCTGCTGTGTAGCCCAGAGTCTTCCATGACAGCTGTTGTCCCTTGCATCCCTGCAGGAGAAGGATGACCTGCGGAGGGCAGAGTACATGCTGCAGCAGGCGGATCGCCTCGGCTGCCGGCAGTTCGTCACGCCGGCCGACGTGGTCAGTGGCAACCCCAAACTGAACCTGGCCTTTGTTGCCAACCTGTTCAACAAGTACCCAGCACTTACCAAGCCTGAAAACCAGGACATCGACTGGACCCTTCTGGAAGGTGAGGGCCCTATCAGTCACAAAATGAGCAGGAGGAGACTGTCTGAAGTAAGCAGTTGTGTCACGGGAGGCTGTGCCCTGCAGAGGTATCTGCATTGAAGTAACCTATGATTTGAGGCTTCAGTGCTGCAGTGGTTGTTTACTCATTTGGAGCAGATTAGAAGGGCACTTGGCAGCCTGTTCAGCTGCTCTGACTCTGTTGTGAAGCCTGAACCTGTAGGCACACTGCCAGCAGCCCATCACTCACCATGCCAGGGAATTTGGTTTTGCCATTTCCTGTGATGGGCAAGAAAACCTCAGAAATGCAGTGAGATGTTCATGGGATCACTGATTGTTGGCACAACTGGGACTGGGCTGTGACAGCATGTGAAAGACCTTTCTGCTCCTTTTTCTTGCAGAAAGTATAAAAGGCATGCTCTTTGAGACCTGAGGAAATCAAAATTATATCCAAGACTAAATAGCAGGGTCACCCTCTTTCTTTGAAAAGAATTATAGTCGAAAAAAATACTCTTTCTCTGCTTAAAACTTCCTGTAGCTTCCTGAGCTCTGCTGCTCAAAGCTATTCTCCTTGCAAGGTGAAAATCCCTGCTCAGCTTTGAGCTGGCAGAATTTGCAATGAACCTGTTTTGTGCCATGTAGGAGAGACACGTGAGGAACGGACCTTCCGCAACTGGATGAACTCCCTTGGTGTGAACCCCCACGTAAATCACCTCTATGGGTAAGCTTTAGGCTCTGGGGACACCCAGCTTTTTTTTTTTTTTAATTTCTAGGGTTGTTGTTGAAGTTGTCATAACCTGTAAAGAATAGTAATTATTCACGAGTGCACTCAAATCTTGATACATTAGACTTAATCCGTGTTTCCCACTTTAGTGATCTCCAAGATGCACTGGTAATACTACAGTTATATGAGAAGATCAAAGTTCCTGTTGACTGGAATAAGGTTAACAAGCCTCCATACCCTAAACTTGGAGCAAATATGAAAAAGGTAAACTTGTCAAAAGACTTTAAAGGAAGTTGTGGACACTAAAAATTCCTATTTGAGGCTTCCAGTCAAGTGAGTGTGTTTGTGAGTGATGTTTCTCTTGTCCTGTGTAGCTAGAAAACTGTAACTACGCTGTAGACTTGGGAAAGCATCCAGCTAAATTCTCCCTGGTTGGCATCGGAGGGCAGGATCTGAATGACGGAAACCCAACGCTGACACTGGCCTTGGTCTGGCAGTTGATGAGAAGGTAGGGCCCCTCTCAAACATGTGAAACTTGTGAATGGAGTACAGAATTTGAAAGTGTTGCAACAGCTGGAACAGGTCACCCAGAAAGGTTGTAAAACCTCTGTCCTTTGGGGGGGGTCTGAGACACACCTGGGCAAAACTGTAATAGAGCTGCACACGAGAGGCTGGAGCAGACACCTCTGGACAGCCTGTTGGTGGACCTGTGATCATCCTGTGACAAGGACCACCTCTCTCTCACCTTCTCAAGTCTGATCCACACGCAGAAACCATGAGCAGGAACATTACACAACTTTTATGTTCTAATTTTTAATTGGAAATTGAGAGGGAAGTGTTCTGGGGCTGCTTTGTAGTCCTCTTTTGCGTTGGAATGGGGGAAGGAAGAAACTTAACAGATAAAGTTGATCTTTCTGTTTCTTATCTAGTACTGAAGAATTATAAGAGTATGCAAATGTATGTCTAGAAAAAAGGTGCATGGTAGCTCCTGATTTGGCATTAGAGGTCTAAATGCCAACTCTTGAGTTAATCCACACCTTTTAGGTTATATGTTACCCCTACAGAGCAAATACTCAATGGTCAAGCAGTTTAACAAGTGTCCTGAGCCCAGGCAATTTTTTGAGCTACTATTAAAGGAGATGAAATGCTAGAAAGACTAAATGCTTTAACAGAAATCACACTTCAGATAAGATACATGGTTCTTTCTTTTTCCTAAATGAGTTTAAAAAAACCCCAAACCCAGAGCTGAGACTATGTAAAGACTTTCCAAGCTCATGGCTCGTGTTGCATCCTGGCTGCTTGCCTTTTCCCTGGCTCTGTGCCTAATCTTGTTCTCTCTGCTGGTTCTCAGGTACACACTGAATGTCCTCGAGGACCTGGGCGATGGTCAGAAAGCCAATGATGACATTATAGTCAGCTGGGTAAACCAGACCCTCAGAGAAGCTGGCAAGTCCACCTCCATCCAGAACTTCAAGGTGCAGGTTCCCTTCTTGCATACAAAAGGAGATGAGTGCCCAAGAAGTTTTTCCTCGGCTGGAGGAACAGCAGGGGCATCTTAGAAAGGAGTTTAAACAGGACAGGATTCAGTCTGTGCTGGGATCAGAGTGGCTTCAAGCTACAAGATAGGAGACTGTTTTGGACTGCCCATAGCAAGGAGTAGTGGCAGAGGAGGACAGTGAGGGTGGTCAGGATCTGGGGCAGAGGTGGGAGTTGAGATGCTGGCAAGCAAAGGGGCTGGAGCTGGTGTGCATTTGGAGGTGAGCATTGTGCCTTGGGCTGTGCTCAGCAGGGCAGACCTGCTGCTTGCACAATGATTACTTTGTATTTTCAGAGCACTTGCAGTAAATTGGAGTAATAGTATTGCACTGTCACCAAAGGTGAGGCAGCAGTTTGGTTTTCCCTCTGATCCACCTGGGGACAGTCTCTTAACACTGCAGCTTTGGAAAGGCTCCTTTAAAACTTTGGTTGCACGTTGCAGAGCAGCTGAATCGAGGTGAGAATTAGCTTTAAGGATTGGACACTCACCTTTCCTTCTCTGTCCCTTATTCTCCAGGACAAGACTATCAGCACAAGCTTGGCAGTTGTGGATTTAATTGATGCCATACAGCCTGGCTGTATCAACTACGACCTTGTGAAGACTGGGCACCTATCGGAAGACGACAAGCAAAATAATGCGAAGTACGTTTGCTCCCTCAAAAGCTGTTTTGCATTGCAAGGCTGCACATTCCGTGTGCTGGCCTCAAGCTGCAGGTGTTTCAACCACAGTTTATTGCTGTGGTTTTCAGTCTCTTTTAGCACAGTGCTTTTTACACAGGCAGCACTTGCTGAGATCCAGTTGCTGTCCTTGTCCGTGACGCTGGAGGGAGCAGTTGGCTGAACTCTGGCTTGCTGAGAGAAATGCAGAACAGCTCCCGCAGTTCTTACCAGTGATACTCTATTTCTCACCTGTTTGTTCAGGCATTTCAAGTGTTCAGCTGGTGGCTCAGAGTTATGAAATTGAACCCTTGTATGTCTTATGTCTTGTTGAATCATCATAGATTGCCAAGTTTAAAGTATGCCTATTAAAACATGCCTTTGAAATGTGTGTTCTGTGACTGTTCTGCAGTGGCAGAATGACAAATTTCTGGCAGATAATAGTCTCACTTTGTTATTCATAAGGAGCAAACAGAAGAGGAAATGTTACATGATTAATCCTTCATTATATATGCTATTAGCCCTAACAAATATTAATTAAGATTCTTTTTTAACTGTCAGTAGAGTGGACTTGACATTCAAAGGTCAATTTGCACATTAAAAACACTTTACTGTGGAAAAGGAAAACAGCAAAAGATGAGAAAAACTTGTAAGACAAAAGAATGTGGTGTGATTAAACTGTTTCACATCTTGAATCTTAATAAAGAATAGGCGAAACTGTGTTGGATGGGGCAGGATTTGACTTGTCATTTACTGGTAGCTGTCTCAGTGCTGACCACCTCATCTTTCCTTGGTGAATAGGTATGCTGTGTCCATGGCAAGAAGAATTGGTGCCAGAGTTTATGCTCTTCCAGAAGATCTTGTGGAGGTGAAGCCAAAGATGGTCATGACCGTGTTTGCCTGCTTGATGGGCAGAGGAATGAAGCGAGTATAAAAGGGATGATCCATGTAAAGAAAAAAACCAAAATGCAACAAAAACCCAACCTGCCACCCTGGGTGCATGAGTAGCAGATCGGCTGTGACCACGTTGAAATGCTGTTGGCCTTGGAACTGTTGAGGTTCAAAGGACTTTGTTTTGCTTTGCAAGACAAATTTATCAAAATTCTCAGGGGGAGGAGTTTTAACCAACAGATGTGCTCTTTTCCCAAAGGAAAGTTGAACTTATCAAGAGCTCACAGAAATGCATTCATAGCAGACCTGCATCTTGCAATATTGCTCTGGAGCTGTTTTCACTCCATTATTTCTCAGATACTTGATGAGTGGTTTTTTTACCCCTGAGGGCTATAAGGTGGTTGGTATGAGTTGTAATGGAAGCAAATCTAATTTCTATCTGCAGTCCACTTTAATTTCTATCATACAGTCCAAGCATATTTTAGGTTTGACCACATCCTTAATTTTGCAAGTAAAGCTACAGTACAAGTTGGGACCTGCAGGCCAGCTCGCAATGCTAAATGAGAAGTGTGTAATTAGGAAGATGTACTTCCTCTGGTATTCTTTGTACATGGTGCTTTTTTGTACATCTAACTATTTTGATTACTTTACAAATAAAGCATGGCAGTTTTTTCTCTTGCTGCTTATAAAAAGGGTTTTTTTGGTTTGTTTGTTTTTTAAGGTTATACTACATATGATAATACCACCATCCTTGGACCTCTTGCAGTAATATATGATCATGTTGCTGATGGCACGGTTACACCTGAGAATGGAAGTGAATGCATTTTTGTATGCATCTTGGTTCAGTTCTGTGCACCTGGAAAATAATTTTTACAAAAATCTGCATGAAAACTATAACTTTTTTTATTTAAAATGCTGTTAGATACAAAACCATACTACATTGTGGAGAGGTTTTGTGCAGGGAAGAGGCAAATGGTATAAACAGCAGGGTTCAATAAAGTGAACAGCAAATGTGCTGGAATATAAAATTATTTTTACAGATAAATGGAAGCATTGTCGCCAAAGAAGGAAGATGCTGTATCCATAGGATTTAATATTCTCTTGCTTTGGCAAGCTGTTTGCTATATTTTGAGATCATATTGCTATTCCAAGCTATTCAAAGTGATGTAATATGGTGGCAAAGCATTAGTTGAAATAAAAACATTTAAATACACGCTTCTCTCCTTATTTGCACTGACCCAGCACAGCAGCCTGACTTCAGCTGCAGCTGGTGCTTCTGGGCTGCAGTGCCACACATAATCCTTCTTCATCTGTAAAATCTGATGTAAATCTGATGCCAGGTGCTGGTCCTTCAGAGCCTCTGAGGGGTTGGTGCTGCTGGGAGCACAGCAGGGCAAGGTCCCAAAGGCAGGAGATGTTTGTTTCAAGCAGCAGCTTCTGTATTGTGGTGCCTTGGGGGCGTCAGAGATTAACATTTGTGTGAGGGCTGATGAGTGTGAAAGGCACTGAACTCTTCTGTGTGTAGGAGATGGAAAAAGGGCAGGTGAAAAGGAGGAATTTGACATGGAGCTGAGCAGGAGCTGGGGCAGCTGGGAGGAGAGGAGCAGGAGCCCTGCCTGCTGCAGGGGTGAGGGCATGGGCTGTGCTGGCACTGGCTGGGAGTGCTCCCTGTTTGAGTGTGGAGTGTCAGCAAACCACCCCAGTGATTCCCTGCCTGAAGCCTTGTGCAGAGCTGGCTGGAAACTTTCCACTGGTAGAGTTTTTTCAGAAGTAAAGTATGTTAACAAAGCTTCCCACAGGAAATTGCATGTTTTCACTCAAGATGGAACGATACACCTAAGGAGAGTCACAGCCATCCCACTGAAACTCTTGTGGTGATTTATGGCACTGGCTGGGGGTGTGGTGTAATTCAAAGTCCAGAATTCTTGGACTTTGGAAGTGGCCATGTGCATCTGTCCTGTCTTGCCTCTTTTGCCTCCTGGTACCACGTTAAAGGGAGAGAAATGGGTACTTTGACAATTACAGAATGGGAAAGCATCTCCTCCTTGTGCTGGATGTATTTAAGAAAGCAAAGTTTGTGGTCCAAGCAGAGGATCTCTCACACTGAAGGTCCAGTGCAGAGCAGTCAGGACAAACCCAGTGCTTTCTCTCCAGTAAACACTCTTAACAAATAGTTTTTGTCAAACACATAAAATTTCCAACAGGGGATGTAAACTTCAGCACATTTCCTTTTCTCTGCAACTCTTTTTGCTCTTTCATATTAAATTTTTTGTTAGTATTTACTTGATTCTGCTTCTTCAATTACATTCTTCTTTTTTCCAAGGGTTTTTTAGCAGTGTCAGCTTTGTTCATATTGAATTTTTTTTAAACAGTTGAACTTGCTGCTGCCCTTGTGGTGGGTGCATGTTGTCCTTAACCTTAAGGTCCTCCTTCAAATGTCTTTGCAAGCCCAGACTGTCTCCTCAGGGCCTGTGTTTTGTGGCCTTTTTCTTGTATTCCTTGCAAGTTTCATTTTTTGTGGATTAAAAATGTAGCCACATGCTCTCCCTGAGCATACTGTGTATAACTTGTTGAATATTTCTATCACTTTTTATTACAGCACAGAGGAAACCATTTAGTTGTGCTCCTGTTACTGTTTAATGAGGTGGTGGTGTAAAAGTGGAAGGAGTATTTTCTCAAAGCATTCAGAGAAGGCAACCTTCTTGTCCATATAAATATGTCACTAATTTATATTATTCAGTGGAAAAAATCTAATCTTTTAGGGACTTAAAAAATTGCTGAGCTGGACTTTGCTCACTTTTTTGCTTCTGCCTTTTTCTATTGCAATTTGATAGAGAGGAATGCAAAAGCAAGAAGCCAACTGGAGTTTTTTTCTACTATTAAAAGTATTTGAAGCTGAGGAAGGTGGGGATGGTGAAACAGCACAAACAATGTAAGAAAAGTTTATCATATTGACTGTTAAGCACTTTGGACAAACCTAATCACAGATACTGTAATGAGGATGCAGCGTGTGTGGTTTTGTTGTGCAGCCCCACTTTGTCCCCTCCCTGGTGTAACAGCAAGGGTTGGTCCTACTCTGCACTCCATGGCAGGTTTCCCGTTTGAAAATGGGCTGGTTTGTTTGTTTTCAGCCCTAAACAAGGGTTTATTTCTCTCTTACCTCTTATCAGCTTGGGATAATTCCTCTGAGGACAGGGACAAATATGATGTGTCTGGCACACATTCTATTGCTTCCTTCTGCAAGCACTCAGTAAACATTGGATAAGGGCTTTTAATATACCTGCAGAAATGGAAAATTCCATTTGGGAGGATGCAGAAGGCTGATCTGTGTCTCCCAGCAGCTGGAGGGAGGCAGACTGGGGGTATGGCACTGGAGTGGAGCTGTGACAGGGAGACACAACTTGTACAGACCATCCCTGGGACAAATGACCTCTTTGCAGGGGTAGATGCAGAGCCACGTTAGCTGAGGTTCAGTGCTGTGAGAAGCAGCTGAGTGATAAAATGTTTTACATGGTGATATTTTGCCCACACCTCCGACACTGTCTTGCACTCTTAACAGCAGAGATCCCCATGTACCTGCTGTGGAAAGGCACCACATGCTCCCAGTGGTGCTGATGGCCTGGGCCTTTTCCAGGGACTCCAGATGTACTGGAGCACGTGCAATTTATTCCTATTTCAGCAACACTCACAATATATGCCCAGTATGGGCTGGGCACAGGAAGGCAGCCCCTCCCAAGGGAGGTCACACCTGCTGTGGTCAGTTGGGAAATGGGGAGCACAGAGGAGAATGTCATTACCAGGACAAGTCCCAGCCCTGAACTTACCAATGTGAGCATTTCACATTAGAGTATTGCCCATGAATGCAATCATTTATTCCTATATAATAAAATCCCGTTATTTCCATACAAAACCCACCTGTCATGAAAACCACTGTTCACAAACAAATCTCCAGAAAACAAATAAATAGCCTCCACTTGATAATCGAAACCCCATTAGAAGGTGGCCACCAGGGTGCCCCATGCCCTCTGAGTGTACCACGAGTGGCAGGCCAGTGCCAGCAGGATCAGCTGGCCGGGCAGAGCGGGCGGCCCGGGCGCCTCGCTGGTACCGGCCACCCTGCACTTGTCCTCGGTGGCCGGCTCCAGGGGCACCGTGCAGTCCCCTGGGCGCCCAGGGTGGGGCCCCTGGGGTGCAGTGGAGTTGGGGGGGCCCCGGAGGGCGCAGTCCAGCCCCTGGATGACGGCCCTGCGCGCGGCCCAGCGGCGCAGCCACAGCGTGCTGCAGTCGCATCGCCAGGGGTTGTGGGACAGGAGCACGAACTCCAGTTTGGTCAGCTCCGAGAAGAGGCGCGCGGGCAGGGAGCTGAGGTTGTTTCTGCTCAGGTGCAGGAAGTGCAGCTTGTTCAGGTATAGAAAGGCGGAGTCTGAGATGGAGGAGATCTGGTTGTTGTTCAAGTACAAGTTCCTCAGGTTGAGCAGGTGTCTGAAGGTGCAGCCGACAGCGGTGATTCTGTTGGCTTCGAGGTGCATGGTCTTGAGCTGGATCAGCCCGTCGAAAAGCTGATTAGGCAAATCGGTGAGGAAGTTGTGTCCTAAATTTAACATGCCCAGTCTGAGAAGCTTTGTGAAAGCTCCGTTTTGAATGATCCATATCCGATTCTTCCTGAGGTTCAGATCGTACAGGGTTTCCAGGTCCTTCAGGGAATCTCTGCCGATGGCTTCTATGTGATTGCCCTCCAGGGACAGCCTCGTGAGGCTGGACAGGTTCCTAAAGGCTTGTGGGACGTACCTCATGTTATTGGAGGCTAAATCAAGCCTCTCTAAAGAAGGCAAGTGTGAAAATAGAAGTGGGTGGATTTCAAAGATGTTGCAGTGGGACAAATCCAGGCTGATCAGGTTTAACAATCCTCTGAAAGTGTTTGCGTGCAGGTTGGTGAGGCGTGAGTTCCTGCTGAGGTGCAGCTCTTGCAGCCTGCTGAGAGCATGGAAAGTTCCTGGGGTCAGGAAAGTCAGATTGTTCCCATCTAGCCAGAGGCTGTGAAGGAAAGTCAGGTTTCTGAAGGCGTTGGTGTTGAGAATCCGCAAATAATTGTTGGAGAGGTTTAGAGAGATGGTGGATGCTGCTATTTCTCCAGGTAGGGTTTTCAGTCCGGCTCTGTTGCAGAGGATGGTCTCTTCAGGTGTACATTTGCACATGCTTGGGCATGAATTGGAGACATTCAGACTCAGCCCAGCCTTTGCTGCACAAGTAAATATAAATATAACGAGAAAGAACATGACCAGCCACAGCATCTAATGCCTGATGGACAGTAGAGAAGGAGGCAAGAAAAAGAGCTTGTACCTTTTGGGCAGGTGAACCACGGGCATGGCAGGGTCGGTTGGACTGTGCACAGTGAAAATAAATCAGCTGGTCCTTGCTGCTGCAGCCCCGTGGGGATTAAGTGTTTAGGCACGTCAGAGCTGATTAAGTGCTGCCCTGAGAGGCAGGGAGACTCCTCAG
Organism: Notiomystis cincta; assembly: GCA_013398075.1. Lineage (NCBI taxonomy): Eukaryota > Metazoa > Chordata > Aves > Passeriformes > Notiomystidae > Notiomystis > Notiomystis cincta. The sequence goes on from VZRX01020493.1 coordinate 101,717, forward strand.
CCCAGCATCATGCCCTGGTAGCGGTTTTTCCCACCTCCTGCCCTCTGCAAACAGCAACAGGTAACAGACTTCCCCTGGCAGCTGTCTGGAGAGGCTCCTGCTCATGGGATATCACCATTCTCAGAGTCTGCTTGCCAGTTGGCTCAAAAAAACTGTTCTGGGCGATTTTTTGTGCTTTTCTCCAGCTATAGCTTCAGCAAAGGCAGTGCAAGGCAGCTCTGCTGCCCAGGTGTGAGCTGAGGGCTCTGACCCTGGCGTGGCCGCACGCACTGACAGATGCCCAGGGCTCAGGCCCAGGGAATGCAGCTGAGACCAAGCCCTGAGCACAGCCTCGGTGATGGCTGTGACTCCTCTGCAGTGAAATGGGAGACTGCCAGGAGCTGTGCAAGCCTCACGTTCTCTGACAGCTGGGAAAGTGCAGGAGGTGCTGTGTCCTGGCTGTGCCTCTTCTTGGGATCAGCCCTGAGCCACCCATGGGTGGTGAAGGATGAACCCCGTGGTTGGAACGTGGAGCACCTCGAGGGCACACTGTCCTTCCCAGGGCACTGCCTGTCTCCAGCAGGTCTGAAGATGACACTGAGCAGCTGGAGCTGGGTCCTTAAAAACCTGTGTCCTTTCTCCTGCCCTGTTTTTTATCCTATATCCACAGTGGAAAAGGGAAAGTGCATTTGGGGGACTGATTGATGCTCTCAATAGCCAGGGATCAGCAATCTCCAGACTGCTCATTCTGCTTATGATGACAGGAGGATGAGACCCAGGCCTTGCAGCTGATGTGCAGTTGGGGCAGCCAGTGACACAATTGCTGCCCTTGGGTTTTGTCACTCTTAATTTTTCTTTTCCACTTCTTTTTGCTCATGTGTTCTGATGTGCTTGAAGCACCTTTTGTCAGCCCCCCACCTTCCAGTGCATTTCCTTCTCTTAATTTCTTGGTCTGTCTCAGCTTTTTTCTTTTTTCATGTTTTACAGTTTAGGTTTTCTTTCTCTCCCCTGTTCTGCCAGCTCTGTCCAGACAGTGGCCAAACCCCCAAATGTATAGTGTGCCCAACAGTAAGTGTGGCCTGGACAAGTCTGCAGCTCTGTTGTTTTCTCAGCAGAAGCAGATTATGTTTCCTCTGCTGTTAAATCACTATGTTGGCTTCAGCTAGTTCTGTTTTCTTCTTCACTTTTTCAAGCAACAATCCCCTGAAGAACAGCTTCTCCCTGGAAGCTTGGCCAGGATGATCATGTTGTGTAATGGAGACCATCTTCCAGCTGTAAACAACATCATTTATTTAGTTAGACAGGCTTTGGTGCAGTGTAACTGGGGGCCAAAATCTGGTTTCCACCAAGAGCAGCAGTGATGGCAGCGTGCCCAGGGCTGGTCCTGGGAGTCCCAGAGGAAGCTGGAAATGTGCACTGCTCACCCCATGCAGCTGATTGTGTCTGGGGTCAGGCCAAAGGTTTTGGTGGGTGAATCTTTGTTTTCTGTGTTCCTGGCTCAGCTGGGGCTGCTCTTTGAGGACATCACCTTGGAGGGGTGTCCTGCTGCTGAGATCTCCATGGCTTCTCTTGCCTCCTGATGCAGCACAGCTAGGAATATCCATCACTCCACGGCTCTGTCAGTCAGCCTTGGGAAGGAGACAGGTTTCTGCTGATCTCTGTGCAGGACAAGTGAGCTGCACTGTGCTTGGGAATGGTCTTGCCTTTAACTGAAGTTTGTAACTCAGGCTGAAGAAGGTGGATCTCTTGCTCTGGTGTCCCTTTTATTCTACACAGGCTTTATTTCTGGTTGTAACTTTTTATTCTACACAGATTTTATGGCTGGTTGTAATTCTGGTTGTAATTCGAGCAGTGTTACCCTTTCTAGCTGTTAGTTAAGCCCAGTGCTCTCTGTAACTCTCCTTGATTTCATATTGGAAATTTTCAGGCCAAAAGCACACAGCTCTTGGAGCTCATTGCTGCCAGATGTTGTTTAACTGGACTAAAACACTGTGGTGGAACAGGACCACACAGCTGCAGAATGTTTCCCTGCTTTAGAGCCCAAAGGGCCAAGGAAACCCATAAGTGTCAAAGTGACCAGATTTTTACATTTTGTCCCAGGTTTGGCAATTCCAGTTTCCACAAAGCATGGAGGTGGGGTGGCAGCTGCCTTGCCAGGATCTTGGCTGTGGCTGCCTGGTTGCAGCTGCCCTTGGGGTGGAAGCAATGCCAGCACTCAGCACTGTGGAGAGCTAAACCTCTGCTGGGGGCTGAGTTGGTCCAAGAGAGTGGCCACAGGAATGTGCTGTATGTGCTGCAGTGCCCAGTGCTCCTGTGCAAGGAGTGCTCAGCATTACCTGCCCAGCCCCAGCTTCCTGAGCATCTCTGCTGCAGTCACTGCCACGCCAAGTGCTGCAGAGACAAGGTCAGGACATGCTCCTTGAGGAGGACTCACACGTGAGTTTTTCCTCCACTCCCTTTTTAATAACCTTTCCCTTTATGGTCCATTCAATTATTGGCATCCTGCTCTTGGGTTCTCTTTTCCAGGCTCAGCTCTCTGTGTGCTCCACGTGCAGGGATTTTGATTGCCTCGCTCCATCTGCTTGGAGGGTTTCTGGAGTGCATCATTTGTTTTGGCTGAGGTGGCTCATCCATCCAGCTTTGATGGAAAAGCTGAACCACTGCAGGTCTTCTGTTCAGATGTGTTCCACCCACTGCATGACCATGGTTGTGTTTTTGTCTTTTTTTTAGTCACTGATTTATCTGACATCTGGGATTTATAGCCCAGCTCAGAAATTGTTTGTAGCTGATGTCAAGAGCTTTGCCTAATATTGTAGATTTTAAGGAGATGAATTCTCTTTAGCAGATTGAGGCAGCAGTCAAAGCATTTGCTTTGGGATGGTCTTGTTGGTCTAATTAAAAGAGCAAGGTTTGCTTTCTTTAAAATTTTTGTTGGGAAAAGATAGAATGAGTAGAATCACTTAATAGCTTTGTTGGTTAAAAGATTAAATTTATTAAATAAGGTGGAATATGCAAATGTCAGGAAGAATCTGACACCCCCAAAGCTTTATCTAGCTGCTGAATTCTCGTGTGTATCTCAGTGTTCTTGGAACATAAGAGACATTTCTAGTAAAACCACTTAGAAAGTGGGAAAGCTCTTTGCAGTGGTTATAGTTCAAAACAGCAAAGGAAGGAAGATTTTTATTTTTAAAAGATCTCTGGATAGAGACCCTTTGGGTGCTCTGTAACTCTATAAAACTTTCCACAGAGTCCTAACTCTTCCTAAATATCACCTTGGGACCCTAAAAAGAAATGTGAGGCATTCTCCCACATCCTTTAAATGCCAGGCTATATACAACTGTGTTGGTATTAATAAAGCAGAAGTTAGACAGGAGGGAGTTCTCTCCCATGAGCTATGGGCACCAGAGTCTTAAGTTCTGCTGCTCATCACAACAGCTGGTTTGAGAGAAGTGAGCAGGAGAAAATTGCCTGTGATGATAAATTGAGACAGCTGAATGTGAGTTCCTGTTGTGATCTCAGTGGCTGAACTGCTGTGCTTTGCCACTGATGCTGCTATGGCCATTAAGGCTCTGTGCCTGGTTTTGGCAAGCCCTGGAGTGTGGTGGTTTATCTGTGTTGGGGGCATGGCTGGGAGCTGTGCAGCCCTCAGGGATGGAGTTTTGACCAAGGGCTGCTGCCTTCAGCAGGAGCAGGCATGCCCCAAGCCCAGGCAGCAGTGCCAGGGGGAGTGTGCCCTCCCTGTCTTCAATAGCAACGGGTGCAGCTTGTTTTCAAAATCACTTATGTGCTTGTTTTCTTTACTATTTTTAGTAGCTTGTAAAATGCTTACAGCCAATAATTTGAACAAACAATGTCATGGAGGATAACCTCAATCTTGGCAGTGCTATTGGCTGGACACAAACCTCTCTCATAAAATAAATGCTTTGGATAAGTTTTCTGCATGCTGGAGATGGAAAGGGCATCCCTCTTCCCTCCAAAATGCCTCTGTCACACTCACTGAACTGCTCCAAAACTGACCTGTTCCAGCACAGAAGGTCTGTTCAATGGGACAGCAGCTCTCTGACCACATATCTGATGGGCCCTGAGTGGGGCCCTAAGGGCTGCATGTGAGCCTGCAACAAATTTCTTCTCATTTTGAACTGTGCATTTTTTTACTTGGTGTAAAAGACAAACTTAAAATCTTTCCCCAGGCCTGCTTAGTGCTTCCACCTGAAATCATGGCTCCAGGAGGGAGAGGGAGACACTGACCAAGGCCTTGCCTTGGAGAATGCTGGTACTTCTCCCTCCTGGCCAAAGCAGTGGGTTTGCAGACAGCCACTGCCAGAGCTGATCGTGCTTCACAGGTACATGGGACAGTGCTAAGACCCAGAACTGACCCAGCAGGAAGCATGGATGCTGGGTGGGCTCACTGCCTCAGCCTTCCACCTTCAAGGTCACTGCTCACAACTGCTGCCTTCCCTGAGTCCCCAGAAAGGATGCAAGCAATCAGCTTTCTCTGAAGGAGTGCTCTGGGGCTGGGGGAGGGTGAGGTAGATTCTCCAGTCTTACTTGCAGGACTGAGCCTAAATGAACCCCTAAAGAAACCCTAAAACAAACAAATGCAGGAAGGAGGAATGCTTAGAAAACTTTATGAAATGCTGGGGGACCCAGCTGCAGGCAGGATGGTTTTGGAGAGCGTGTGCAGAAGACCTGTTTTTTGGCACAACACATCCCAGAATCATGGAATATTCTGAGTTGGAAGGGACCCACAAGGATCATCAAGTCCAGCTCTTAAGTGATGGCTCATGCAGGGATCAGACCTGCAATCTTGGCATGATTAGAACATGCTCCATCCATCCAACTGAGCTAATCCCAGGTCTGGCACGATGAAAATCATCATTGCCCCGGCAGTACACGCTGGAGCCCCAGCTCCTGCCTCCAGCCCTGGGACCAGGGAGTCAGGGGATCCTGCTGTAAACCAACACCAAACAGAGCCACAGTGATGTGTGTTGGGTTGTGCATCGTGGGGAGCACATTTATAAAAGATTTTTCCCCGCTTGCTTTCTCCAAAAGGAAGAAATCAAGCTCATGAATACACTTTGCATCTGGATCTCACGTTATTTTGAGCCTTTGGCAGGCTGGCAAGGTTTAGCCTCAAGAGGTGGCTCTGATGGCCTGCTGGCACAGTCACATAGGCTGCTCCTTTGGAATATTCCATCCCTGACAGTGGCAGCACTTCCCTGCAAAATCCAAGACCTAGGACTTGGAGGGCATGGATCCTTTTCTTTTGTTTGCACAGTTGATCAGAAGTTGCTATTTGAATTATATATGATGGTGGTTTGGGGTTTTTTGGTTTAGTTTCTTTTTTTTTTTAATACTCCTGGTGACCTTTTGACCTCTTTAAGTGCATCAGCTTGAGGATAGAAAGGCAAACCTAAGGGCTGTATGTGAACCTGCAGCAAATTTCTTGCTCCTCTTCAACTGTGAATTGTTTTATTTGGAATAAAAGACATACTAAAAATCCTTCCCCAAATCTAACCCCCAGAAACCTCAAGCTTCTACTGATTTAAAATCAAACAGGTCTTGTGTTGAAAACTCCTGGCTTTTGTAACTTTGCAGCCAGATGAGCAGTGAAAAGGCTCTGCCCTGTGCTGAGCTGTGTGCTGGGCTCTGCTCAGCAGATCCAGGGGTTGGATCTACCAGCCTGGCTGTGGAAAACATCCCACAAGCTCAGGGGGTATCAGCTCCACAGCAGCACTGCATGGCACGAGGTTGGTTTGTGCAGGGACAACTTGGGATCCATTTCACAGCCCTACAAGATGCTCAGAAATAGAGGAAGGAAGAAATGGTGGGGGAAATAGAAGAGAGAGGGATTTGTACCTTAGTGAGAGGAAGCTTTGCAGTGAGAACTTGGGATCAGATCAGGAATCAGATACAATGAGCATTGGCAGGATTTGTCAAAGGGCAGCCTGAGGTATGACCCCCATTGCACTGGGTACATCAGGGCCATTCCTTGTCTGCTGAAGTCTCAGATTTGTAGGCAAAACAGAATAAACACAGTCAGTATCTGTAAGGATCAAAAGTTGTGTGGAAAGGAAAACTTTATGTTTAAGTCTAAACAAGTAGTGTTTGTTATTTTTGAAAAATAAACGTTGTTGTGCATTTTTCCTTCACTGGTGTTTGCTGAGGAATGGAGCAAAGCCTTTTAGTGATTGTGTGCAGCAAGCACTCCTGGCTGAGGGTGCCCTGGTTACCAAAAGGATTAATAAATAGGATTCAGAGTGAGTGCTGACATCTGAGGTCACTCACCAGTGAACAAGCAGTCCTGCAGACCCCAGGCAGGGGGGTCATTGGTGGCAAAAGGTGCATCTCTTCTCCTTTGCACAGGACTCCTGACTTTCTCTCTGTTCCAGTGTTTGCTCCAAGCACAGGCACTGTGTTCTTGCAGCCCGACAGTCCTGACCACCGACTGCTTTGTCATCGTGTCCTTGAAGCAGTAAATCTCTGCACTGTGGAAGATAGAAATGCTGTGTGGGATTCCCTTTCTTTAAATAACTCAGTCTCCTTTTAGCACAGAAAATGCTAAGAACTGGACTTTGAATTATGAGGTGGATAAAGACAAAAGCTGCCAAGGACTCTTCTCTCTGCCTTGAATGTAGCACTCACCTCCAGGGGATGGATGTGTATGAGTTTGCTGATAAGCTTTTTCAACACTCTGAAGCTTTTTCTGGTCAAAGACGTAGCTGGGCTGTGGTGAAACTTCTGAGACTGTTCTCCACAGCCTGCTCAGCCCTTGGTTCCCCTGGAGATGCTGGTAAAAGGCTGTTTCCCCTGTTCCATTTCTTCTCTGGGTCACTCTGGTATGAACAGAGCTGGTGGCAGCTGCTGTCTCTGGTGTGCTGCACAGCCCTGGGTTCCCCAGGCCACCACAGGGGGATACCCCTCACTCCAGGGCTGTGCTGGTGTCCAAAGGGTGGGATGTGCTTGTGTCCAGCACTGGCTGGTGATTGAGAGCCAGCCTGCAGCCCCTGGCTGGGGCAAAGGGACACCTCACTGCAGGCACCCCAGGGGCTGCTTTCTGTCTGGCACATGAAGCCTTGCTGGGGGGCACAGCACACATGTCCCCAGTGGGTGGGGGGCTGTTGCAGAGGAGATCACACTCAAGCATCAGGGCAAAATGTTTAAGCCTGTGAACGCTTCCTTTGCCCTGTTCTCGTCCTCCAGGAGCCCCCTTGGAGCTCCTTCCAGGGAGAGGAGGCTGGGGCCAGGCACAGCGTGTGATGCAAGGAAGGAGCAGATGTAAAAGCTCTGTGCTGTGTGAATGAGAGTTAGCATGAGCTCGTTTTGGTCATGTCCCACCTCAGTGCAGCCTCAGAACCAGCTGCCAGCCACGTGGATTTGTGCTGCTGCCCTCCTCAGTCCCAGCAGTGTGGATTTGTGCTGCTGCCCTCCTCAGTCCCAGCAGTGTGGATTTGTGCTGCTGCCCTCCTCAGTCCCAGCAGTGAGCACGTCTTTGCAAGGACCAGGGCAGTGGCTTTCCTAGCCTAACTGGAGATGGGGTCAGCCCTCTGCACAGGCAATGCTGTGTGAATGCAGGGTTGTTCCTCCGCTTTCTGTCTCTCTGTGTTCACATCGTGGTCAGTGCTGCCAGCACTAACAGCCTGTTTCATTCTCAAATGTGTGAGCCAGTGCTAGGACTCCAGGGACTGCTCAGGAATCTCCCTGCCCTCAGAGGTGCACAGATCCTTTCATGGAGGCTCCCACATGTTGTGTGTGCACGTGGAGGGCAGAAAGGGGCTGTGTGTGGGTGTATCCTCCTGGCCCAAGAGCTGCAGTAGAAAACCACAGGGATACTTTTGTGAATTGCCTTTTTCTTGCTTGCTTCATTTCTTTTTATTTTTTTTTCTTTTTTTCTGGCTGTCTTGTTGCTCTCTCCTGATTTACTGCATGTGCTCACGTGGCCTTGGAAAGGGGGGTTCTCAAACTGTTTTGCTTCCAAAAGGAAAAGAAGCTGGCAGGCATTCATATTTCAGTTCTCTAGTTATGTAGGTTAAAGTCTCCCAGTGGGGAAAGGGCAGATAGGAGAGAGCAGATTGCTGGTGGCGATACTCAGCAGAAGGAAAAGGGAAAAAGGAGCACGGAATTCTGGAGCTGCACCCCCATGAATGTGAGGTTTGACAGGTAGGTTTTCTATCTGCTGATAGAACATAACTTCCATTGATCTGATTCAGTCTGTGCTGGAGTGTCTCGTGCCTGCAGTCAGAGTAGGAATGAGGAGCTCAGAGCAGACCCAGTTGTTCCTGACCAGAGGGGGGGAGTGTGTTTGTCAATGAAACCTTGTTCTCCAAGGCAGCTACAGGTAATTGTGGTGTGGTCCCTGTACTCAGAATCTGAGAGGTGTGGAATGCTTTGTGACATTTCAGCTCCTGTATCTTCAAGTGAAGGGCTCAGGACAGAAGAGTTAAAGATGAAATGGGACTCCAGACCCTCTCTGAGTATTTTTGCTCCCAAACAAAAAAGCTTTCATTGGCTTTAGGACCTGTTTGAATACTGAACATGGGCTTATGATCAACTATTTCTGGCTTTAAATACTGGAACTCTGCAGAAATTCCCCTGCTGAGTTTTCGTTGTTGAGACAACATATTTAAAATTAAATTTTTGTCAGTATATACAAAGTAGTTTATTGCATATTTTGCATTGAGCAAATGATAAGCTACTCTACATTAAACTGTTGATACTGAGGAATATGTTTGAAATGATCAGTTGCCTTCTGTTAAATGAGAGATTATTACCCAAATCTGTCGTCTTGGTGAAAACTTCTGTTATTTCTAGGGCTTCTTGAGAATTCTTAAGTGCCTGACTGGTTCCACAAAAACTTAATTAAAAATTAATTGCCTGTTTCTAGAATGTAAAATAAAATACTTGGGTATGATATCTTCTTCATTGACTTAGAAAGTCTTAAAGTTTGCAAAATGCCCTTCTCAGAGTGCAGACACAAGCTGTTGAAATGCAACAAAGACAGACCTGTCAATTAACTCTCCTATTTTAGCTGTTTTATAGCTACATTTCCCCCTACTGAAATCCAGTCCTGATATTTCTAAATGAATGGCACACAGCACTGTTAAATCCAGTGTCTGCAAGGACTGAGTTTATTGCTTCTGTCTACACTGAAATTCTCTCTTTTACTGTTCTGATTAAAGCTGTCATGAGGGAAGGAGATGCAGGTATGTTTGAGAAGGACACTGACAGTGAATCACATTTTGCAAAGACCCTTCAGTGTCTTTGTATCCAGCCCTGTGAATTGAAAAGAAAAAAAAAATCACAGCTTGCTTTCCTAGTGGTCTTGTTAAAAGGCTGATTTCATGCCTGTGGAGTCCCAGAGGACCCTCAGGTGTGACATACCTGATCTCCACTGGTGACTGCTGCCTTTTTATATTATTTTAACTGCTCAGAGTGCTGGAAATAGCATAAGAAAACTGAGAAAAAGATCATGAGGAGCTTCAGTGTGGCCTTTGGGTCACAGAAGTTCCCAAAGCGTCTCCAGCTCCTGAGTCCATAATCTTTCTGCTCTGCTGGCCACAGAAAGCACCATCTGTAATCACAGATAAACCCCAGCTGCTCTCTTCTCTGCCAGGCTAATTAAAAAGTGCTGTGACCTCCCTAGGGCTAATTGTGTCCTGTCAGTGGGACGGAGGTAAGGAGTTCAGCAGGGCTGCCTGCTATTTCAGCACTCAGCTTGCTGACATAACTTCAGATGGTTTTTATGGTACTGTGACTGTGATTTCAGAGCTGACAGCTGCACAGCACATGTCTAACACATGATTTCTGATCTGCAGGTGAGAGGTGTGATAGGAAAGTGCTGCCCACCCATGAATTTCCTGAGGAAACTCCTTTTCCACCAGCATCAACATGCAGAGCAACTACTCCCTAGTTGCCACCACCAGAGAAAGTCCCCAAGTCTCAGCACTGACAAACTCATCAGCTGTGTTGCACTCATCCCCTCCCTGCCCCCTTACCTCTTCAGATTACCAGTTTTCACTGATTCCAGCCCTCTTCTCTGTGGTTTTTGTTCTGGGCTTGGTTGGCAACAGTGTGGTGGTCGTGGTGCTCTGTCGTCACTCTGGCCCCAAGACAGTTGCTAATATCTACATTTTCAACCTGGCCATGGCAGACCTGCTGTGCCTGGCCACCCTCCCCTTCTGGGCCACCTACTATGCACAGGGATACAACTGGCTCTTCGGGTCTCTCATGTGCAAGATCTCCAGCTCTGTCCTGTGCCTGAATATGTTCGCAAGTATTTTTTTCATTACGTGCATGAGCGTGGACAGGTACCACGCCATTGTCCACCCCATTCACTCCCAGAGGAGAACTCCACAACAAGCTTATTTTGTAGCACTGGTTGTGTGGGTCCTCGCCTGTTTGTCCTCCCTCCCCACGTTTTATTTCCGAGACATTTACTACGTTGAGAGCTTGGAGGTCAGTGCCTGCGTTATGGCCTTTCCTTATGAGAACTACGCAAAATGGTCTGTGGCCACCGCCTTCCTGAAAAACACCCTGGGCTTCTTCATCCCCTTGGCAGTGATCACCACCTGCTACATCTGGATCAGGAGGCACCTGCTTAAAGCCCAGGAGTTTGGGAAAAGCAGGCAGAAGAGGGACAAAGTCCTAAAGCTGGTGGCTGCTGTGGTCATGGCCTTCCTGATTTCCTGGCTGCCGTTCCACGTTCTGACGTTTCTGAACGCCTTGGCTCACCTGAGCGTCATCAGCAGCTGCGAGGTGATGGGGGTCATCGACAGGGCACTGCCCTTCAGCATCTGCATGGCCTTGGCCAACAGCTGTGCCAACCCCCTGCTCTACTGCCTCATTGGCAACCAGTTCCAGGAGAGGCTGCACCGCTTGTTCAAGACGAGAGTGTATCAGCTCAGCAGCCACCGGGGGAGCTCCTCCGTGAGGAAGGGCGGCTGCCTCAGAGATGCCCAAACCCCCGTGGGCAAAGAAGGGGAGCCTGAGTCTTTCCTGTAGGCACTGGGCATGCTGTGGGTGATGTCAGAGCAGCTGGATGTCTCTGCAGTGGTGACTTTCCTCTCTCCTCTTCCCCTTGTTCTGTGCCCGCTCATTCTCTGCCTGTTTCAAGGAGAATCTGTTTTTGCCATACATGGGCATTTATTCCTCCTTCCTTTTCACAACAAGAACTCAAGCATTACATGGAGGGAAGGTTCTGACAAATAACTATATTGATGGCATTTTAAAAATCAGCTTTTTGTATGGCTGAGATCAGGCAAGTGTTAAGAGTAACACTTAACACTCTGTGTTAGAAGAAGGACCATTATAACAGAGCTACAATTGTGTAGGTGCTGAGTATTATACCCTGAACTGATTTTCTACAAGAGATTCTCACTAGAGAATGTGTAAATAAAGCAGTGCAGATATTTCTATACCTCTCTGTAAGAAAATATTTTAACATTTATTTTGTGCATTTTAATTTTTTGAAATACATGGCTAGAGATGTATGTAAAATGCATCAAACACACTTCCAGCTTGCTTCAGCCTGGGGTCCTGAGAATATGTGGAGACATGGTTCTGCAGACTGCTGAAGGTGGGAGGGTGTTCTTGTGGGAAAGTAAAACCACAAAGTGCATGTTTTTATACCTTTCTCATAGCAGGTAACATGTCCATAGGCCAAATGATCCTTTCTTAGGTTCAGTGTGGTCACTTGTGGCAAAAATGCTGCAGGAAGTGAATGTGCTGTGTCCCTCTGCTATGTGGGCATGATGAGCCCCACATATTGTCCAGCAGCCTTTGTGGCAAGGACCTGCTGATTGTGTGGACCTTTTGCATTTTAAATGTCAATTACTAATGTAAATTTGGAGTACTGCATACAGAAATCCTGAGTGACTCTGTCCTGTCGCCCAGAAGCAAAACCATGGTGTGAGTTTACTCATTTTAACTGAAGGGATGAGTGAGGAAAAAAGTATTTGGGAAATACTGATTCTATTTTGAGGCTGCTTTTGATGTTTATTTGAAATTTTGTTTTGCTGGAGAGATACTGGTCTTCTTGGACCCTTTGATAGTCTCAGTCTAACAGAGGGGTCTGTTAGCACCTTTTTCCTTTGCCTGCAGGTTTTCCCCAGGCTGGGTGACCAAAAGATCATTAATTTCAGGGAAACTGATGAGTTATTCTTGAGGCTTGCATTCACAGTTTTGATCCATGGGTCAAGCTGGCCTCCCTGGAAGTCCCACCTGCCTGGAAGCCATGGGAACCTGGTGCAGGAGCCATCCTTCACTGTAGGGTAGGGGTAAGTTTCTTCACTGGATTATACGAGAAATATGCCAGTTTCAGAGTGATGTGAGATGAAAAGTTTGTGCAGAACTCGGCAAAACAGGACCTGACCATAAGTAACCCTCTCTTCCTGTCCTACTCTGGTGTTCTGTAGTGGGGTATGTGGCTGGAGAGATGCTTATCCCTGAAAGTGGAAGAGCTGCTGTTGCAGCTCCCCTGGAATGTTTTTGTTGAAAATGTTCCTAGGAGCTAATAGTGTCTGGGGCGTTGGGTATTTCTGGAAGGACAAACTGTTAATTGCTTAGCAATGAGGACAGCACAGTTGTGCTACAGCAAAACAAACCAGCACACTCAGAAAATCACCAGGTGTTCAAGGCAGCAAACTCAGTGGGGTAATAAGAGGTTGTGGAAGTTTTTACCTTTGTTGCAATATAGGTCAGCAATGAACACAAGTGGGACATGAACTGATGTCTTTGGAGTCTCAAAACAAAATCTAACCTGCCCCATCTGACCTCTGTGGAACCTGTGCTACAGCTGTACCTTCCTGAGAGGAAGCTCAGGCTGCACCTTTTCTACAGGTCAGGCTGGACCTGCTAAAAACCAAGTGTTTAACAAGAACTGTGCCTTTTGCCTGGTGTGCAGAGTGATGCTGATAGGGAAATACTGCAAGAATCTGAAATCCAGTTGCATTTACAGCTGTGAGAGGCTGGAGAAAATGAAGATGAAGCTTTGCCAAGGAGAGAGCAGCAATGCAGCATCTCCCACTGCTGTGGGACAAACCCATATTTGGCTGCTGGAGGGCAGGGATTGAAAACCACTTGTAGGGGCTGAGGCAGCTGCACCCTGTGTCACTTTCCTAGAAAAAGGGAAACAAAAAAAGAGTATTAAATGTGAGGTGAACTGAGAGGGGAGGAAAATTCTTTCTTTCAAAATGTGGTTTCAAAAGAAGTCTACCCTGAAGGTCATATTCTGCAAGAGTGACAAACTGAGTGACCCCAGTGTGACATTTCTATTTGCTAGATCTGCCTTGTACCTCTGAAAGGTCATGAATTTGAGCAGTGTGGTTAAACAAACATCCCAAATACTCTGTCTCAAGAGGGGGGAAACAAGGGAGGTGCTGTATCAAGGGGTTTACTTTATTTTTAGAGCAAACTGATTAATGTTGAGCTCTAAGAATTTCTTCCATCATACTCAAGTTTCTCATGAGGTTTTTGAGGGGCTTTTAACAAAAAATGTGTATGTGTGGTTTCACAGTTTCCACATGCTGTGCTTATTTTTTCATGATTTTCAGTAAAAGAATGCAGATGGAAATTCAAGGGTTTTTCCCTTGCAATTTAGAATCTTCTTTTTTCCTTTCAAGAGAAAATTTTGCTGATATTTGAAAATGATTCTGATAGCTGTGCAGGGCTGCACCCTCTGCCAGTCAGATCCCAATATACCTCTCACTCTGGTCCTTTGCAAGCCCTGTTGTTGTCTTAGGGTCTCCTAAAAAGTGCAGACCCCTCCCCAAGGCAGGAGCCCTGCAGCCCTTCCATGGATGTGCAAGTCTGGGGGTCCTGCTCAGGTCAGCCTGGCCATCCCACAGATCCACCTGGACTTTGGGACACCAGAGCCATTCACACCGTTTTGGCAGGGACTTCAGGAGTGTGTTTGGTTGCTTAGGGCTGCCCTGCACTCAGCAAGTGCAGAAAGGTGAATTTATGAGTAACAACTGGATTTTGGCTCTGCCACAGTGTGGCAGCATCAGTGGAGAGGAAAGGCCACTGTGGAAGGGGTGTTTTGTGATGTACCATGTAGAACTTCTGATAGGTTTGGAGAGGGGAATGTCCTGGAGCACTTCTGGACCTGTCAGATGGTCTTTCCCCAGAGAGAGATGGAGGGGATGGTTTCCTACATGGGTCAATCTGTGTCTGATGTATTTGCTCAGCAAAACCTGTTTGTGGCTCCCTTTTTTAGCTCTAGTTGATTGCTCTCAGCTTAAATGATTGCTCAGAGTGCTTTGAGCACCCTGTGCTGACCTGACTACACAACTTCAGTGTATGCAGCAGAGAAAGCCACTGATATTTTTTATCATGAGCTGGTGCTGAGTGGTGAGCTGAATGTTTTATTTATGTAAGATATACAATAAGAAATGTTTGGTACAGCATGTTCTCCCTAAAAAGCTAACACGGCCTGAATCTTGTGCTGGCACCCCCTCAGCACACTTGTCCCTGTTCCTGCCAGATTCTGAGCAGGGTGTGAGGAGTCTCATCCTGCCACCCTGCAGCCACCTGCCACAGCTTGGCTCCCCCTCACAACACCCCCCTTGTCCTGGCTGAGGGGCGAGGAGGTGCCACGGAGCAAGTGCACTGCTCGTGTTTCCCTATGGAAATGAGGCCTTTTGGATATTCTGAGTGCATTCCTGGCAGGATGCAGGAAACCTGCAGCATGGGGATTGAGGAGGTCTGGAAGCCTTTGCTCCATGCTGGCAGCCTTGCTGCTCTCACCTGAAGTCTCCTTCCCGTGAGGAAAATGCCGGCTGTGCTGGGAAGGGCTGCTCCACCTTCAGCGAGGTCCTGGGCCCTGCCTTCCTCACATCTGCCTGCCACAGCATCCAGCCACAGAGAGGGGCTTGTTCCTGTGCCCACAGGCTCTGCCAGGAAGGGGTTTCAGTCTTCCATGGCTTTGTCTCACCAGATTCCTGTCTCCAGAAGGGGCCCAGGCTGCTGTCTTCAGCATCCTCTGGTTTGGGTGCAGTGGCCAGCCCATCTGTGCTTGTGGCAGAGCATCCAGTGAGGTCTGAGACAGGATGCTGCCTCCTGTCTGCCAGGTTTCCTTAGAACCAAAGTGGAAAAGAAAAAATGATTATAAAAAGGGGTAAAAATTGAGATTTGTTTATTGAAAACAATGGGGTCCTGGAGTGGAGAGTCCTGGGATAGGGAGGAAGCCAGTGTCCCCCATTGCCTCTTTCAAATGTTTACTTTCCACTTCCTCTTCAGCTGAGGCAGAGCCCGGATTTGACACTGTAAGCTCCGGATAGAACTCTATTAATCCTCAAAGCACTTCACAGGGACACAGCAGAGGGATATGGAAGGGCTGAGGGTCATTAATTTCCCTGCCATGAGGTACATCTGAACCTGCCCCCATCCCCTTCTGACAACCAGTAACTCTTTGGAGTAAGTAAACATAAAATCACTGCTCTGCTTCGTTCCTGTAAGACAAGCAGCTATGGGAAGCCAAGATTCAGTGTGATTTTTGGCTTCTAGCATTGTAAATTAAATAAGAAAATCAACAACTGCAACAGGGCAAATGTGACTTATCTGGCAGAGCTGTCAAGTCTACACGACAGACAGCTGAAATGGAACAGAGACAAAGCTGTCTCTAGAAATCACACTTACCTTGCAACAAGTGTAAGAAGCATTTCTAACAGGAAGGGAAACAGTATAACCACAGAATGCATTTAGGCAGAGATGTAGTGGATATATGAGATACAATTACTTGTGAAAGGTGTGTGGGAGAGCTTGTAGAGACTTAATGCAATGGAATAAAAAGATGTCACGTTTATATAATATATCCATGAGGAGACAGAACCAGCATTTAATTATTACTGTTTAAACTTGGGGTTTACTGTGTCTTCTGCATTCCCTGGTGATGCCTCTGAGCTTGTGCTCTGCATCTGTCTGGCCACACATATTGCAGTTCATTCATTGTGGAGGAAGCAATGCTTGTAGGGGGGTTTGCTGTGCTGCAGGCACGGGACTGAATTCTGAAGTAACCTGTGTGTGCCCTGAACTTGCCCCCTTGTGCTGTCAGCCACCCCAGCCCAGCACTCTGCAGTGCCACACCCAGAGCACAGCAGAACATCTGCAGGAGCAGCCAGGGCAGCATCCAAACTCTTTCACAATGACAGGGAAGTGAAGATGATGAATGCAGTGTGTGCTAGGCATGCCTCTGTGCCATGGCAGGGTGGAAAACATGTAGTGAGCACTCTGGAGAAAATGGAGCACCCCAGAGGTGGTGTTTGAGTGACATACAACCCTTCAGGGCCTTCACTTGCAGGGCAGCACGGTGAGTTTTCTCAGTAGATGCTGAGCAGCATTACTTTGTGGTTTTGGACTTGCTCTGGTGAGTGCTTTGAGGAGTTTTACTCATAGTGAAATAGACCTGATGGCACTCGTGCTCCATCTCACTCTGCAGACACCTTCACTGATCACAGCCAGGTTCCTTCCAAGGGAGGGACTCTGCAATTTGTCTCTCTGCTGTTGTGATCTCCAAGGTTATGGAGCATTGTGAATCCCTTTTTATCATAAAGTGCTGAGTGTCCTTGTTTTACTGTATTGGCTTTTCTGCTGTTAGGTAAGTACAGTGTGCAGAATTTGTTCTTCAGTGCTTGTGCTTCTTTGCAAGAGGATTCCTCCATGTGAATTCAGTAAAAATGTTTGACAAAGGTCTGCTTAAGAATATACTTCTAGACCAAGACAGACTTTGTGATGTAATCAACATGTTTAGTAGTGAAAAGATTAATTTTTCTTTCAAATCTGGGCTAATAGACTGCTGTAGTTCAGTATATACGGGCTTTTACTAGGGAAATTATACAGCCCAAGGGAGTTGTTTTCAAGGACAAGTCTAAGAAAAAAAGACTTTATAGTATGACACAAAATATGCTGTATTAACTGGGTGAAGCCCTGTGGACATCACTGGCTCTCAGCCTGGGGTCTTACAGTCTTTCATCTGATTTTATGTTGATCTTCATCCCCTACAGGAATGTAAAGAGATTTTTATTTCACCCACTGGAACACCCGAAAAAGAAATTACCAATAGGAGTCAGGAATGTTTATTCCTTCAGCTCTGAGTCAAACATTAATCTGAACTATGACACAACAAGCTGCTTTTCTAGCTATTTTTATTCTGAGGTTTGATACTTTGCAGGTAACTTTGGGATGAATAAGGAACCCAAACAGGTAATGAAAACAAAATGTTGTTAATGTTGGGCTACCCTGTAGCTAATTCAGCTGCAGCAGTACCCAGAGCAGTCTTCATGCTGAAGGCAGGAGCAGATTTTATCCATACCCAAGCTGGGTGGAAAATTATATAGTTGTTGATTGTGGAGACAGCACTTGGGTTAAGCAAGACTCTTGTAAGGCATGCCATCAAAAAAAAAAAATCCACCATTTAAAAAATGTCAGAGATTCCTGTGGAATGAACAGGGTGGATTCAGCATGAGGGTCTGTTGAAAGCCTCTGAGGAATTACTGAGGAATGTTCCCAGGTCTTCCCTGGGAGGCAGGGCAGGGGCAGTGTCAGGACCTGTTGCGACACGGGCGGGGCGGGCGACCCGAGAACGAGGAACAGCTGGGAGGTCTCATCCCAGAGCTCCCTCCCGCTGTGGATCCACCCATAAACCTTTGGTGTGTTCATGATGCCACCTGTGCCTGCCCTCTGATCTGTATTATAGCACTGCTGGAGGTGTGCAGCAGCGCTCAGACCTGCTGAACTCATGTTAGAGGAGGGCAGTGCTGGCAGCTGACACCTGAAGCTGTCACACAGAGCATCTCCTTTGGCCTCGCTGCCTGTCTGGCTCAGACCAAACATTTAATGGCAGAGCATAGAGGAAATCTCTCTTCAACTTCACTGGGGTCTTCAACCCTTCCTGTTACTTGTTTGAGAAGAAAAATACTCCAAAGGAGCAGAGGAGTTAAGTCAGAGGCACAGCAGCACAGCAGGACCAAGGGACAGAGAGCCACGTGTTCTCCTTCATGTGGTGACCAAAAGAAATCACCACTTTCCTTTTCATGGGGATGTCCACAGAACTCCCCAGAGGTGCAGCCTTTCATAAATCCCCTTTTGTTGGCTCTTCATTGACTAGTTCTACAGGCTCCAGTCTTCTTTCTTTGCCTAGCAAGAAGCATTTACCTGCTCTGTAAACAAATTATCCCATCTCAACTGATGAAGGAAGTTGCTGTTCAGCCACACCATGGCAAAATATATTTTATTTCCTCATATGATCTCACCTAATGGCACATACTGCTATGAGCATTTGTTTAGCACAAAGCTTATCCTGCAGAAGCACAGTGATTTTGCAATGAAGTGATTTTGCTTTCGGTGGTTGGGAAATTCTGAAAGGCAAATTAAGAACCCCTTTCCTGAGGCCATTTTGCCAGAATGCTCTCTTGCTGTGGGCAATGCTCATTTCCTTGTTAGCCTCTTCAAGAAAGCTGAATGTTCCAATTAAATTGTTACACTGGTCTCTGCATTAGAAACCTCAATCCAGTCGGAGTTTTTTGCCATCCATGAGTCTTTTAAACGCTCCCTGGTTCATCAGAGTTTTCTGCCTTTGCAGCCCACTTGGCAGAAGGAGCCCATGCATGAGCTTTGTTCAGAGCAAGGGAAGGGAAGCTCTGACTGTTATTTTGGACCTCACCTGGCAAAACCTAAGCTGAGTAGAAAAGTGTAATTCTTTTATCTTCACATCCTCTTCCCCTCTGTATGCTCTTGCATCTATGAGTTGGATGAAGGCACATTGTGGTTTGGGGCTTTTTTTCAGGAATAAAATACTGTGTGTTCCTCCTTGGAATTGTGTGGATAAAACATTGCTCAAGGCTCAGGCTGCAAGCCAAGTTACAGAAAATCAGTTCTGTATTCTGAGCTACAGTGAATGCATTCTAGTTAGGAAACAACGAGAATTGCCATATTTGTCTTAAAATCCTGCAGAAGAAAGTTCTTTAAATTGGCCTAGGGTTTTTACTTTTGGTTAAGATCTTAGGTGATACAATGAAGCATCAAACCTTCTCTGAAAGAAGAAAGAGGCCACCTAGTGCCGAATTATGGACTGCTGCAGGAAACTGCCTGCTTGGAAGGTATGAAAACAACTTTGATGCAATAATAATGCCATTTGTGGAAGGGTTTTTTTAAAAAATCCAAGGTTGTTTGACATTAAAAATCAGATCTCAATTAGCCATACCTTAAAAATTCAGTGTGTCTGTTTTACACAATCCACTGCTTGTCATAAAAGCTGAGCCTTGAAGCCCCTGAAAGCTCAGTGTAGCACTCAGAAAACAGTCCCACTCTGGTAGTTGAACTGGCACATTTGTGAGCTCCCCACTGCCCCACAGAACGCTGTCACAGCAGAGAGAAGGGCAATGAGGTGTTCATGAACTGCTGGTGCTGCTGGGGCACCACAGAAAACCCCTGTGGGCTGCCCTGGCACTGCAGGGTCTGTGGCTTTCTGTGTGTTCAGCACTGAGAAAGGCACCCCTGCTGCCTGTTATAAATCTGAATTACTTGCTGGCATTGCTCCTCTCCCTGCTCTGACCTCTGTGAGAGTGTGGGGTTCAGATGTGTGTGGGGAGGGACTGAACTGATGGGGCTCTCACCTAAGGTCTCTTTGTTGTCTTCTGGAGATTCCTGGCTTTTCATGCATTGTCTGCAGGAGGAAATGTTCTGCGAGGTGGCTGTGCTTAATCACACCTGGCTCACTAAGGCAGAAGGCATGAATAATCCCCCAAGGCATGTGTCAGGCTCTCTGCTAAATACTGGCAGTGCATGCTCCAGTGTTCAGTCAGAGTTCCAGTGACACCCCTGGCTTTCAAAGGGGAAACTCCTGTGTAGAGTTCAGGGTAACTGGAATACATACAACAGGTAAATGCCTGTTTTTATCTGAAATGAGTCACCTACACATCATGAAACTATTTCCTTGAGAGAAGAAAAAGCACTTTTCCGTGTCCCCTTCTGAACCACAGTGTTGTCCAAAAGGATGGCTGAAACAAAGTTCTTAAATTTTAGATTTGCTGTATTTTGGTGCTTAGTTTCACTCCTCAGTCACTGATAGCTGGAATCTTCTGTACCTTTAGTACTTTCCAGATTAGACCCTAAGCATCTTCTTTGAAACATCCAGAAATGGAGGTGCCCAAAATCAATGTCTCTGTGCACTTGTGCCCATATGAGTTTATTCACGCAGTGCCACGAAAATACCTCTTCCCTGCAAATATTCACTGTGCACATCAATGTTTTAGTAATTTCTGCAAGCACAGGGAATGCCATGATGGGACTGTACAGTGCCTGCCCTGGTGACATGGAATTCCAGCAGATCAGTTTAATTTGTTGTGTAGCTGTAATAAGAATGGGGGTCTGGTGTACAGGGCTTCTCAAAAAGAAAAAATTTGCATAGAAGTAAAAGGTAAGACAGAAGATAAGGTAAGATTCCATGTAGGATTACATATTGATGAAATCAACTTTGTTCTGTGTTTGAGGCATTTCACTGCAGACATAAATTGATGTGTACCAGATTAGATGGGAATAGCAATATAAGAGCAAAAATAGTAATACTTTTTAAAAGTTGCCTAACTTCAGGGAAAAAACTGTGACAAAATCCACAAACACGAATATGATTTTATTCCTAAGTGAATTATTTATTATATTTGGAAAGTGTGGCATTTTCATGTGGCAATTCCAGCTCTTCTACATATTTCAGCAGAAGTTTTAACTTAGTCTGGCATCTATGTGGGTAAAAATAAATAAATTCCAGAGCAAATCAGTTAGATTACAGCAAATAAAAGGCAAAGTTAGTCAAAAGTTGATAGAGACAGCAGCCCTGGGAGCTGAGTTTTAATGCCTCCCAGTTATCTGGCCCATAATATTAAGTCTATCCCAGGTGTGCTTTTGGATATGTGCTGTGTTCTTGAGGAGGACACTTCACACAGGCCAGTGGGAGCTAAAGGGTTTCACCACATCTGTCTAATATGTGCAATTCCAAGATTTTAAGATAAGAGGGATGTTTATAATGTTTATGATTGACTACTCTTATCTCCTGCACAATCCTACTTCAGCCAGGTTGTGTTTTTCCAACTGTTTGGATATTGGAATACTAAAAAAATAATCCTAGGAAAGTGCAGGACCAGGAGAGTACTACTAGGCTGTTGTTTTATAATTATTCTTTGTAGAAGCAGTGCACTGGTCTGCAAGGCTCATGGGCAAGAGGTGCCAAACCACAGAGCTGTGTTTTCCCTCAGACTGGAAAGCCATGACGTCTGTGGGGGAATGTGATTTGAACTCCTGAAAACAGGAGTGCCTCTGACAAGGTCTGACACACAAACTCACACACTCAAGCCAAAAGGTGTCACAGGCACCACTGCTGATCCTTCCACATCTACACAGCAGTGCCTCCACCCTTGAGCCACTGATATCAGTATTATTTACAAACCATGGGTTGACCATGGAGAAGGAAAATATTCGCTACATGGAGGCCAAGGTACTTCAGCTAAATAAATTGTTTGCTGCTGCTGGTCTTTATCTGTTAGGGAATCTTGCTGGAGGTTTGTCAGCTTTGAGGGGAGCAGCAGATTTTGTCTTCATGTCCCCTTCCAGAACACAGCCCAGGAAAAATGCACTTTGATCAGAGTGTTTGACACTGCAGTGAGCAGTCCCTCCCCTGGGGACCTTCTAGGCTGCATCTGAACAGTGGTCTTCTCTTCTCTTCTCTTCTCTTCTCTTCTCTTCTCTTCTCTTCTCTTCTCTTCTCTTCTCTTCTCTTCTCTTCTCTTCTCTTCTCTTCTCTTCTCTTCTCTTCTCTTCTCTTCTCTTCTCTTCTCTTCTCTTCTCTTCTCTTCTCTTCTCTTCTCTTCTCTTCTCTTCTNGAACCTCTCCGAACGTCTCCTCTCCGAACCTCTCCGAACCTCTCCTCTCCTCTCCTCTCTTCATGTATGGTCACAAGAAGGAAATTTCCCATGTCTCTCTGTGGTACCTTTACAAAAGCTGCTCTTTCCTATCTGAAGTAAAGTAATCACTTGAGTAAATAAATACCACGTGGTAGATTTATGAGCAGCTCTAATTTTTGCCTGCAGAATCCTTCAGTGTTTTCTGTCTTGTGCAACTGAGGAAATGTTCATAAACCCTTAAGACACAAGAACTGAAGGAATGCTCTAGAGCTTTTCTGATAAGCTTCAGAATTCCCTGGCACTAATGTCTTAACTTTCCAAAACTGAAGCAATAATACAGATAAAAAGTGCACGTAGAAGGAACACACACAGACAAAAAGGGCCTGTTTCAGCCAGGAGGGAACATTCTTCTGTAAGATTCTGTTTAACACCATACAATCAGATTTCTTGCCATTTCCAACAAAAAGTAGAGCTAATATTGAGAAATGTGATCCATTGGTATCATACACTGCAATAACTCCTGATGGAAGACAGAAGCAGCCAAATCCTCTTTGCATTCCCTTTTCTCCCCTCTGCTTTTGTGCAGCCTACCAAAGCTGTCAGGTCAGCATTTCAGATCTGAACCTGTTTGTCCTTGTCGGTTCTACTCTTTTTTTAAGCTTACCTTTTATGTTTAGCAAATCTCTGGCCATCTCTACTCATGCATCTTCCTCCCTGGTTCACAGCAATCACAGAGCTTTAGTTCTGCATTCCTCAGACCTGCAGTTAGATTTTCTGTCTGATTTTACTTGTCTTTCATCTCCTGTGCCACGGTTACTTTCTGTTTCCTGGCTTTGCTTGGTTTCAGTAGAACTGGTAAACTTTACTTTTGTTTTCCTCCTGATAAAAAACATGTTTTGCTGAGTGATTTAACTTTCAATGCAGCAAGTTGCATATGGTCAGACCTGAGAGCTGGTTGTTTACAGTGAGTTTCTCCCAAATTTGCTAACCTTGTCCTCTTCCTTCCCTCAAACCCCTCCACAGAGATGATGAGAGTGGTGCTGGGATGGTCCTGGCATCTGTAGCTGTTACAGAGTGTAATACAGGGCTCCTGCCTTGTACTCCTCTAAATAAACAACCACATCACCTCCTTCAGTTGCTGCACTTTGCTGCTTGATTTACAAAGTGGGAAGCCATGGCTTCTTCCTTTCCTTCAGCTTCTCCCTCTATTTCAGCTTCAGAAAATGAAGTTTCCTGCAGTTGGAATGCTTGGTAATACCAGTAAAGCCCGTAAATCTTCTTTGAGAGGGAAGGGTGTGGTGGGCTGTCAAGGCACCTCTGGCCTCCAGCATCAAACCCTCTTTCTCCCTCTTCCAACATGTAGAGAAAGGCCTTGTAAGACAAAACACTTGCAGTTAGAATTGTCTTACTTTTTAGCAAATACATTTCTTCACTGCTCTGTGAAAAATCCAAGGAAAACACTAAATTAACCATCCAATAGTTATGCCTGCTTCTAAATTTGTCCCAGGCTCTGTACTGGAGAAGAAGACATCTCCCCAGAGGATCTTTCTTTAGTTCATCCTAATTGTATTTCTGTGTTTTTTTTTTTTTT
>VZRX01020493.1:125252-224774 GCA_013398075.1 Notiomystis cincta
ATCTAATAGCTTTCTTTGGGCCAGCTCCATTTTTTTTTGAATAGCCTTCTAAACTTCTTCTATGAGTCATGAAAAGCAATTATTTTTGTAGGTGTAACTGTGAATGTTCCTCTGGGTCTCTGCACAGACTGCACAGAAAACGACCTTCAAAAATTATGACAT
This sequence comes from Notiomystis cincta, assembly GCA_013398075.1. Taxonomy (NCBI): domain Eukaryota; kingdom Metazoa; phylum Chordata; class Aves; order Passeriformes; family Notiomystidae; genus Notiomystis; species Notiomystis cincta. The sequence goes on from VZRX01020493.1 coordinate 125,415, forward strand.
GAAAAATCTGTGTGGTACTTCCTGAAGAACTGGTCAGGTATTATTTCAGTGTAATCCTCTAACCATTTTGCTGCAGATCTTAATCCTCCAAACAGGTATTTCTCTAATTCTCAGTAATGTGCCCTGGGACATCACCCAACAAAGTCAGTGACATTGCTTCCTCTTCTTTCTGCCACCAGGCAGAAGGTCAGAGGTTTTACTGTTACTTGTTTTTTGGATGGGACAGAAACTTGCTGGAGCACATGGGGGGTGTGGGGGGTGTGTGTGGAGAAAAGGCTGCTGTTGTATTAATCTGAATGGAGGGGGGAGATGGACTGCTCAGTGTTTGTTTTTAATCTGGCAACCAAAGCATTCCTGGTTTCCTTCCAACGTCTTGGAAGCTTTGTCTCCTGTGCTCACCAAGCTCTCCCTGTTGAGCAACAGCTTTGTTCCTCCTCTGGAGCAGGACTGCCTTGGGAAGGTCCAGCTGGAGCACAGAGAGACCACGAGGCCAGGAATTACAAATCCAGCCTCTGCCACAGGCTGTTCCCAGCTGGACAGGGTGACCCTCTGCAGGCTGTGCCAGGCTGTGGCACCGTGTTCAGCTCTGGGGTCTCCAGCACTGCTCGGGAACGGGTGCTGGGAAATCAGGCACCATTCTGGTCAGATTCCAGAGCAGCCCCAGGGGAGTGGGAGCATTCCTTGCAGGAGACAAAGAAGCTCCCAGGGGTGTTGATCAGTTTGAGGGGAGAAGCCTTTGAGGGAAGGACTTTCCCACCTGGCAGGGAAGTTGTGTTCTGGCTGCAGTGGGGAGGTGACTCTGCCTTGGCACTCTGGGAACTCGCTGTGCCAAACTGTGCCACAGGCACAAGACATCAAACACAGCCTGTGTGGGTGGGCTCCAGCCTGGTGGAGCCAGGCTGTGGGGTTTTAGCTTTCCTGAAATGCAGGGCCATAGGGGAATCCTGGCAGGGGGTGGATATGGTGGGATAGGGGCCTGGAGGAAGGAGGAAGTCTCAGACTTGCCTTTAGTACTGCAGGAACACCTCTGTCTTTTGGTGCAGTCCTCACTTTTCTCCACCCTTTCAGTGATGTCAGTGGAGCTGAGGAATGTGCACATGAATTCTGGGCGGGAGAAAACCACCCCTCTCCCACACACAAATATAGCCCTCAGAGCCTACACTGTCCTAAGGCTTAATTGCACCCTGTGTTATCATGATAATTTAACAAAAGATTAAGCAGTTCCTTCTGTTGTCGGTACTCCTCCCCAGCCTGTCTGTCTGCTATCAGCTTCTCAGAGGCTGCCAGAAGTTCAGCTTTGTTGTCTTCAGGGGCTGTGGAGTTTATAGTCCTTCCCTAGCATGTGGTCTTGGTATTTTTACCACCTGGAGCAGCCATCTGCTGGCAGCTGCTCAAGCTTTGCTTTCAGAGTTCTGCAAACACATGCCAGCATCCCACAGGTGATTGGGTATGTCCCCAAATTCCAGGGCAGATTGGCTGGTGGGTGAGGGAAGAAGCAAGGTTAGAGGGTGAGAAGATGAACCTCTGGCTCTTTCCTCATTGCACTCAGCTTTGGGAAGGGATGCAGCAGGAAGGGCTCTGGGCTCTGCCTCTGTTGAGGCACATCAGGACTGAGGAACACATGTCTATACACAGCTCTTTTGAATAATCACACGTAATCTCTAATCCTCTGCCAGTCCTGTTGATAAATCAAACAGCTGCAAGGTCTTCACTTGCTCTGCACTACAAAATGCTGTGCCAGGATAACCTAGGTTAGATTTGTAGCTTAGTAGTTCTCCCAGTTCCCATATAGGAGGAAAAAGAACGATGAAATTGCCCTCTTGAGCCACGTGTCTGCATTCCAGGCATATCCCAGCCTCCCACAGGCTCCCTGAGAGCTGTGGGTGAGAAAGAAGGTGGGAGTTGGGCAGCAGTGAGTGTGTGTCAGACTCAGGATGGATGTTTGTAGTTTCCAGTTCCCTGTTCTGCCTGGCAAGCTACATGGTCTCTGATTTAAAATTTGTACTATGAGCCATGAGAAAGTGAAATGATGCCAGTAATTCCATCAATCTCACCTGCTTTTGCAATGTAACAAAAAAAAGATTTCTGACTAGAAGTTCTAAGAATTCTTTTCTTTGGAATCATTATGAAAAGCTGATTTTTTTAAAACTTTACTACAATTAATTTTTTCTGATACATTTTACTTCTAAATGATCAAGGTAAAGATCATTTTTTTACTAGATTAAGGCACTTCATGACTTTTTCAGCAGGGTTAAACCCAAGATTTTTAATTCTATTGGACTAAAACAAAGATTAACATTGAATTCTTTGAAGTCAAAACAAAATATTTCTGTAGAGAACAGATACAAAATTAATATTGCCAAAGACCCTTACACAACACTACCAAGTTACTGTTTTTTGGAGCATTGTTTTGTGGGTGAATTTTCAGCTAGATCTAACAGCAATTGAAAGAATGAGACTGGTGGGCTTTTTCCATCATTCTGTGGCAAATATTTTTCATAGGAACTTAGAATTGGAGGCTTCTGTTAATGAGAACAGCTTTTCATAGCAGTATGATAGAAACGAGCATAAAGTTATGAAACAAATAGAACATTTGGAGTATTTAGTTTGGCAACTGCCAATTATTTTTAGATTAGTTTCTGAGTTCATCCTGGAAAACGTGGGCATGGCATTACTGAGAGCTGTCCCTGCCCCTTGCTGGAAGGGCAGATGATTGGTTTCTCCTCTGCAAATGCCTTGGACCAGTCATGTGCCTGTAGGGCAAGGGAGATTGTTTTGGTATTCCCCAGTGGCAAATGCTCAGACTGTCTTTTCCTGGAGGTGATGAAATCCTGATCCTGCAGTGCCAGTTCTGTTTGCAGCTTTCTGATGTGTGCTTTTGTTTGCCTTCCCCTGGCCTTTAGATGATTTCCACTCAATCAGGTTATTACTACACCGGGGAAACCCAAATCTCAGGAGAGTAAGTGGTTCTGACCTGACACTTATTTCTAGTCTTTTCCTCCTTCCTTTCCCAGAGTCCCTTCGCTTGCTCATGCCCCAAACTTCACAATCAGTCTGTCATAGTCTGTGATAACCTCTAGAAGTAGTTCCTTGGCCAAAGGCCAAACCAAATTGTCCCCAGCAGTTTATATCACTGCAGCACTGTAAATAGTCACTAGTGACCTTCAGTTTTGTTTAAGCTGCCTTCTGCTTAAGACTGTGTACATGGCTTCATACAGAATTCTTCACCAAATATGATTCCTTACCAGATTTCTAATCTAACTGACCAGTTCTGTGGAAGGACATGGTATTTTACCTAAGGCAGATTGAAACTCAGTCATAAGATCTGGGTTGCAGTTCAGAACCCTGGTTCTGAATTTGGTGGCTCCACTTCTGAGCTTGACCTGGTTTCCTAGTTGTTGTTGTTCAGATAAACCAGCCTTTCCATAACATTTCATCCCTTTAGAGAATGAAGAAGCTGATATTGTTTCATCTGTGTGCAGTCCCAGGAAGAGTTTTTGAAGTCCTGACAGCCATCCTAATGAATCCAGATATTTGTTGGAGTGCTCTCAGGTTGAAAGGGGAGCATTATACATAAACAATCATAAATTCTGTTCTCAGTAAACTTTGGAACACCGATGGATTTATTTTTTGCACATCATTTCATTCTGAAAACTATACAAATGGTCTTTCACAAGATGCTCAAAGTACAGAAATACTGTATTAATAATGAGTACAAAATGTCTTCACAACATACAAATCATGACACCACCTTTAGGTGAAGAGCAAGTACTCAGTGGCAGAGTACACTTCAGTCTGAGAGCTGAAGTGTGGGCAGAGGTCACTGTAATCAGGAACCAAAAGCTCCACATGCATGTAAGACCTTGGCAGGAGTGTGGATATTGCATCACAGCATGAAGGGTTTTTCATTAGTGTTCCACACAATGTGTAAGAGTTTTCCTAAATTGTAAATCCTTGCTTGAACAAATTGTTCCTTGTCTAATGTCAGTGTCCAGCCCCATTTCCTACTTTAAATCCCTGTGACTTCAGCCAAAGTGAAATATAGTTCTGAAGTTTTACTATATTTTTAGAATCTTCCTCTGTCTTCATTTAATAAGTTTTACAAATAATATGAAGCAGTAACTTTGTATTGGAACAAAAAATGGAAGTTACTAGGAGCAGATGGAGCCTTTAACCATTGAGTTGATCACGGTGCACAGGGAGTTTTGCCTGGATATTTGGGCTGACCTCTGTGTACCTTTTGTTATAGACAGGCATTTCTGTCTCAGAGTTTCTGTATTGTGGTGTTGGCCTCAAAGACTGTCTCAGTCAGAAAGCCTAGATCTTAAGAACCATATGGAATAAGATTTGGGAGGGTTATAATTAACAATGAAGATAATGACTAACTAAGATTGACAGCAATGAAAGCTTCCTGATTAAGAACGCTGTAGCAGCTTATACAAGACATTTCTTTTTGTTTACATGTTCTCTCAACAGTGTGTGTGTGTCTGTGTGATCTCATGAGGTTTTTACAGTGCTTCAAACACACCATCTTTGTATCGCCATTGCCACTTGAGTTCATGTAATGTTATGCCCCTTACATGCATGTACAGCACCAAGAAAATCAATATCAGAAGCAGAAATGGAACTTAAACCCCGAACAAAGTCCTGCAACTGATATTGCTACAAGCCCAGACTGAGGCACATGCTAACCTTGACCTGAATGCCACGGTGATGGTGATGAAAAATGGCACAGGAATGGGTGCCTCTCCCACATGAGCTGACTGAAGTCTGCCAGGCAGCCCTGAGAGCTCCTGTGGTGAACCTGGCCCTGCTGCCCACTCTGCCTCAGCAGTACAGGCACAGAGGTGTTGTGGTGGGCAGGGGAAGCACACCTGAAGAGTGATGGGCAGTGTTGGCACCCAGTGCTGGAAGGAGCTGCTGCAGGAGAGGGCCCTGTGTCACCAGGAGTTACGTGTTGGCTGCTTGTGAAAGAATAATAAGTGAACTTTGCATCTCTCTGGCAAGGGAAGTGCAGCTTGTCTGCCTCAGTGTGTGCATCTCTTACCCAACATTGTTTTGATTTTGGTACTTCGGGAGATGATGATTCACATTCAGTTCTGGCTTCTCTGTTAGTCATGGCTTTGTGGTCCCTGTCCTTCCAGGGATCCCTGCTGTGGCCAGCAGCTCTGTCTGTGTGAGCAGCATTTTGCTACACACTCTGTTTGCCCCCGTGGTGTGGTTTGGGTTGACAGTGTTTAGGACAATGCAGAAACACATGCATGGAAAGTTTTTATCTATGCAAATAAAGTGAGAGGGGTGACTGCTTCATGGGCAAGATAACAGAGTGCTTAATGCTGAATTTCCTCTAACAGGTGCCAACTGCTCAGCACTCACAGGCTGCTGGGCACTCACTGCCAAAGTGGCCAAATCCAGGCACCAGTACATGAGAAATGGTAGCTCTGTGGTGTGTTTATTCCAAACCTTGTGACTTCCAACATCCTTTGTGTTCGGTATGATTTTAGGCATGTTATTTTTAATACAGACCCTCTTTCTAGCATCAGTAGTTAAGCTAATATTGCAGGCCAGTTACTTACAAGAAAAAATATTTTTTAATAGTGGTAAATCCTATGGGCAGATCAGGTCATGACAAGGGCAGAAAGTGAAGGAGAGACCAAAACAACTGTTGAACTCTGCTGCTGGCACTCATGGAAGAACATTGCATGTCTTTAAGGCTGAGCTTGGTGGGAAGAGGAGGCTGCTAGAGGGAGCACAAGCTGTAGGACATAAATCCTTGTATTAAGCAATACAGGAGCTTCCTCTTATCTGAAGAGAAGGAAATTGCAGGAAAGTTATACCCAAGCAACAGGTGAAGTCCCACATTGCCTAAGCCAACAGAACCCCACCCTGTATGTGTGTTCTTTCCATAAATGCACAGGATTTTCTAGGCTGATGGAAAGTTGGGTAGTTTGATATTTCTTTATCTTCAATCTTCAGAAAATACCAATCAGATGCTGTTTGAAAAAGATGAAGTTGCTATTTCTTGCAGGTCTTTCAGCATGTTCCTGTTGACTTTGGACATTTAATTCAGGAAGTTCCCAGAGGGACAACTGTAGAAAAATAATCAAGTTGTTAATGATGCTCATAATGTTGTCAAAATTTTATTTATTTGTGGGATTATCTGCCTAGATTCTTCTGAGCAGAATCCAAACTGAAAACTGACTGATTTAAAGTCTTGCTTTCAGACTTGGAATGCTGATATGAGCTTCCAAATACATAAACAAAGTTGAATCTAAATCTCAGCTCTTTAATCTCTTTTGACCCAAATTTAGCCATGAACTTTTTGCCCATTTTTGAAGAAAATTTCAGCAAAGAGTGAATACAGCTGAGCTACAGAGAATTAGCAGCAAGTTTGTACTGGAATGCTAAATCCAAAATGAGCTCTCACAAAATGAGCTGTGAGGGATGGATACACTTCCACCTTCATTCCTACTTTGTCCTTGCCTTGGTGAGATTCTGTCTCTGAACAGATGAAATAATGACCTTGTGCAGACATTGCAGTTATTTACTGCAGAAAGATGCTCCATGGCAGCATGGTCAGTGTATAAAGGAGGGGAAAGAAAAGAAAAGAAAAGAAAAGAAAAGAAAAGAAAAGAAAAGAAAAGAAAAGAAAAGAAAAGAAAAGAAAAGAAAAGAAAAGAAAAGAAAAGAAAAGAAAAGAAAAGAAAAGAAAAGAAAAGAAAAGAAAAGAAAAGAAAAGAAAGAAGAGANAGAAGAGAAGAGAAGAGAAGAGAAGAGAAGAGAAGAGAAGAGAAGAGAAGAGAAGAGAAGAGAAGAGAAGAGAAGAGAAGAGAAGAGAAGAGAAGAGAAGAGAAGAGAAGAGAAGAGAAGAGAAGAGAAGAGAAGAGAAGAGAAGAGAAGAGAAGAGAAGAGAAGAGAAGAGAAGAGAAGAGAGGTTTGGAGGGATGAGGTTTGTCTTCCCAAGTCACCATCACACCTGATGGGGCCCTGCTCTCATGGATATGGCTGAATTCCTGCCTGCCCACAGGGAACAGTGAATTAATTCCTTGTTTTGCTTTGCTTGTGTGCACAGCTTTTGCTTTCCCTATTAAACTGTCTTTTTCTCAGCCTGTGAGTTTTCTACCTCCTGCCCTTCCAGTTCTCTCCCTGGTCCTGCTGGTGAGGGAGTGACCTGAGTGTCCTGTGGTACTTGGCTGCTGGCTGGGGTTAAACCACAACACGCCCAGAGCTAAAGGAGAGGCTTAAGCAGACAAAACTGAAGAGCCAAGAGCTGCCTCCTGTGCCAAGGATGGGGAGAGAGCCAGCCCTTCCCAGTCCCCACTTGTGATTTTACTGGAAGTGGGAATTGCAGTAAGTCCCTGCAGTTTGCAACACAACACATTCCTCCTGGCTGAGCTCGAGTGCTTCCTCTCCTTGTGGTGTCAGACTTAATCTTATTTTCAGCTTTTTGTTTCAAAGGCTGGGGCAGCCCCATGCTGTGAGCGTGTTTCACAACTGACCTGGTCCCCAGACCTTTGTGAGGTGACAATGTTACCTACTCTCTTGATATTTTCACTGTTTGGCCTTTACTCTCTGACTGCTGCAGGTGGAACATGCACTAATAATCCGTTTATGCCTCTTCCTGCTCCCAAGCCTGTGGGAGGAGAGGGTTTGATAAAGGCTTTTGGTAAATTCCTGTTGGGTAAAACAGAGAAGGGAAGGTTATCTTGGTTTATCTCTGTGTCTAAACTCCAGCCCCTTCTGTGTAAATAAATTACCTTCCTCAATACCAGACCACGTAACTTTAACGAAAGTTTAAAAAAATAAATCTCACACCTTTGAAACAAATCGGCCAGAAAACAGAAACAGTGTCTGGGAGTTGCCTCTTTGACAGCTCCATGACAGCTCTTAAAGCCTCCTGCATTTACACCTAGCAGGGCTTCCCAGCATGAGCGTGTTTCTAGGACTCTGTGAGCAAAGTGGGGCTGCTGCATTCAACACCTGCCTGGTGCTGATCTCTCTTGTTACATGGGATGGTGAGCACGACAAAATAGACTTGTGGCATCTGGAAATGGACAATTCCAACCAAGCATCCCTGCTCCTCAGGCCTTTCTGGGTGTTTTAACTCCTGAGAACTGTGTTGAGGGTTTGAGCTGATGGCAACCTGAGTATGATGCCCTGTGGTGCATCAACCCCAGCATCAGCAGCCTTTTGGGAGAGGGGATTGTCCTGCTCTGCTCGGTGCTGCTGCAGCCCCACCTCGAGTCCCATCTGCAGTTTTGATGCTTCTTTGTGAGAACATCAAATTATAGAGCATGTCCAAAGGGGGGCAACCAAGGTGGTGAACAGTCTCAAGGGTAAGACTTGGAGGAGGAGCATCTGAGGTCACTTGGTTTGTTCAGGCTGGAGAAGGCTGAGGGGAACCCCACCACAGTGTACAGGTCCTTCAGGGAGGGCAGTGGAGGGGGAGCTGCTCTCTCTGGTGACCGGCAAAATACGAGGAAATGGGATGAAGCTGTCAGGAGAAGTTCAGAGCAGACAGAAGGAGAAGGTTCCTCTCTGGGTGAGTGGTTGGTCACTGGAACAGGCTCCACAGTGGGATGTGGACATGGCACCAAGCCTGTCAGAGTTCAAGGAGTGTCTGGAGAACGTTCTTGGTCATATGAGACAGCTTTAGATAGTCCTGTGGGGAGCAGGGGCTTGGACTTGATCTTTATGTGTCCCTTCCACCTTGAGATATTCTATAATTCTGTGATTCCTTTAGCTCAGTGTGGACTTGCAACACAGGAGGCTTTAAGGTTTTCCTCTGTTCAGGACTTGCTGACAGAGTCAGAGTTTGGAAGAACAAGGAAAAGTTATCTTAAAGATTTGGCTTGGCTTGGCTTGGCAGGAGGTTACTGCAATATTTAAAGCAATTGGCTTATCTTCATAGGGGTCATTTAGTAGGTGTTTTGAAAATAGATATAATTAAATGGAACCTAAGGTAATGTGGCAGCTTCCAGACCTACTGTGTCCCATTTGGGAAATAAAAGGAATTTTATGTAGCCTTTTGGAACCTAGTTTTTCAGCTGGTATACAATTACTCTCTTTGCTCATACAGAAGTCCTGTGATCTGAATATACTGAAAATAAAAAAGAAAATGGCTGTTACATCTGTTAGACATCCACCTGACAGATGATGGTGTAGTTTAACAAAGAATTAGAACAAGCCTGACTTTTCCTTTGTGGTCTAAATAGTCTAATCCAGAGAAAATATAGTAGGCACAGAAACATTAAATTATTTGAGATTTTTAAAACAGAATCTAAGGAATAGAATTCAGTGGAAGAAAATGAAATGGTAATAGAAGGAAATTGATTACAATTTCTCATTTTGAATAAATAAAAGTGTAAAATAATTACATTCTTTTACAAAAGCTGTAAACACCCTGTGACTACTAGCTTAAGCAAACTATGAGTCCACTGCAATCCAACTTCTATCTTACCTCTAAAAACAAGAGGGAAAAGTTTATCTAAAGAGGAAGTTTTCTTCACTGAGTGAGACTCTGCCTCTGATGGTATCTAAGTGTTTTGTTATAAAAAGAGCTGAAGGGGGACAGGAAGAATAAAATATATAGAAAGGTGTTTTGCTGTGGATTGCTCCACATGATTTTTGGGCTCTACTGTCATTTTATCTAGATGCTGACTTTGTCCAACAGACACAACTAAACTGGTGTACATGGGAGTCTGTTCCAGAACCCAAATGTTGCTGTTGAACAAACAGCTTTATTCTCAACTGGCTGTGAATCTGCCCCTCTGTGGAGCCAAGAGCCATCGTCCCCAGCACTGAAGGGCTGCCCGTGTGCAGGGGCTGCCCTGGCAGGGAGCACCTTCATCAGGCTCCATTGCAAGGTGATTCAAATTGCCTGTCCAAGAAGGTCCCAGATCACTGCTGGGGTTTGAAAACTTGGCCAAGGAGAAGGAGGAGGAGACTGGTCCTGTCATCAGGAAAACCAGCCCTGTGGGTTTCAGTCCTCTTAACACATCTTGGTTTCTTCAGCAAGGTAAACACAAGGAGCCTCCTGTAGAAAACACCTGTCATGGAGCTTCTGGAAGAGGAAGAAGTGGGTATTTTTAGAAAGAGCTTGGAGGTCATCTGAGTGTCTTTGACCAACGTGGCCAACACAGGCTCCAAGGCTCATCTCAACCTTGCTTGTACACAGGCTGAGCTCGGCTTCTCATCAGAGGGGCGAGGAATGGAGATAGTGGCAGTAAACAAACAAGTTGTGCTTGCTATCCCTCTTCCACAATCAAGCTTGAACTTTGACTCTTTCTCACCATCCTGCTGTGAAATTGGAATTTCTGTTGTGATTGCTTGTGGCTTAGGCTTTGTGTGTGTTGGTTAAAATGTGTCTGGGTTACATATCAGTTGGTCCAAACTGGAAAAAACAAGAGCAGATGCAAAGGCATTTCTTGAAGAGAAAAGGAAATAGCCAACACATGCCTCCCCCACACTTTACTTCACTTGCAAATTCTTCTTCATTCACAACACAAAATAAGGCCAAAAACCTTAGAGCCTAGCAGATTTCAGTAATGGTGAGAAACCAGGTATTGTGACCTGATGAAAGAGACTTTGAAATACATTTAAATCCATCCAGGATGGGTACAGCCAATTGACTCAGAGAGAGAGAGAGTTGCAGAAAGACAGCTGAAGGGTTTGGATGACATCAGTTATTATTTCATTATTGTAAGGTTTCTTAGTGTCATCACAACATTTGTGAATGTGATGGATCCACAATATTGTTTAAGCATGGGATGCTCAACAGTGACTGGAGCAATAGCAGCTGTGATTTCCTGTTCTAGTGCCTGCTCTCAAGTCTTCAGTTTCCCATGTCCTCTCAAAAGTCATCTCAGCAGAAGAGCTGAGGGGGGGAAAACACTTCACGTCTTTATTTGGTTTGTTTTTGTTTTTTTTTTCCGCAGAAGAAAAGTATCTTCTCTTTTCCTGGCACGAGTCTGGCAAGAATTTCTGTTTGATGGGGCATGAGGAGATGACCCATGCATTGCTTTCTGCCTGTTGAGCCTGTGAAGTGCCATAATATATCCAAACTGCATCTCTGGGCTTCAGAAAGATTAATGACTTTTTTCTGCCTTTTCCTGTTAAATTGCTTCTCTATGACTCTCAAAGATCTGTTTGTTTTTTGGTTTTTTTTTTTGTTTTTTTTTTTATAATAACTTTAAATGATTTTAGAGTGTTAAAAACTTTTAATTATTCTATTTCACTATTTTTTTCTTTCCCTCATCTCCAGCAGGCTTTTGTTTCGGTATTGATGTTTTAAGTATGGAAGTATTTTCTCAATTTCTCTCTTTCAAGGATCTCATTTGCATTACTACAGGTTCACTAAAATAGATCTCAAGACTTCCAGCAGAAATGTTTGTTGTGACCATATTAAATAGGCCACTTCTGATTGCCTTCATTCACTCTGAGATGAGGATAAGCTATTTGTCCTGGCTGTATTCTGAAGGTAAAATTAGTTTCAGTGTAAAAGCTAGATTTCCATCCTCTTTACTTAATTTCACATAAAAAAGGCAAAAAACCTGTTCACCTGATAGGCAGGAGTCTGGACTAGAGGTACTTTCTTGCCTGAGTTGTTTCTGAGCCTGTTGTCATATAAATGCTTAGGTTAAGTTGAAAGAAAAGAAATATAAAGGCAATTACAACAAAATTTAAAAGATATCTTGAAAATGAAAGTTAAAAAATTATGTTATAATATTTTTCCCTTCTAAATTTTTTTCAGTGCCTGAGGTTTTTGTTGAATTTGAGATGAGTTAGTTCTTTGGAAAATCAGTTCTATTGAGTTTGCCATTTAAAAAAGACGTGTCTCACCTCCAGTGACTTCCTCCTAGATACTTTTCTTGTTATAAAGCAGACTAATGTGATCTAATCCTCTGCAAATATACTTAAGTTTGTTTTGTTTCCAATGGGAGACTACCTTCAAACAGTAATACACGAAACACCTTAATAAATAAATGTATTATGCTGATAAAGATTTTAGACTTACTGGTTCTACTTTATCACCCTGCTAGGATAAACAGCTTTTCAAATGGCTTGAGAATGTGCCTCCTCTGTTTGGGTTCTCATGTAAACAGGATGCTTAGGTTGTCTTCAAAGTTTGCATCCTTGCCCTCCCTGCTCTTTGTCCCTGCCTGTGGTTACCCATGTTCAGAGGAGCTTAATCCACCTGGAAGATGTGCAGAGAAGGGATGTCAGAATGACCAGAGGAACTGAGATGTGACTGGAGGAATTTGGTTTATTTACCTTAGAAATACCAGAGTGACAAGAGATATGACAGATCTTATAGAAAAGGGCAAAAGGAAAGGGGAGCAGGGGGGAAAAACAAAGGAGGAAAAGAAAGTTAATTAAACATGAGCACAGTTGTTAAAGGAACATTTCATCTTCAGAGGTGTCAGACTGTGGAAATGCTCTATGGAGTAGAGGATAGAAAACCTAAACAGGTTAAATTGAGGTTTGATCATTTTGAGAGGAATGGAATGATGCTACTGTCCTCAGAATATTGGACTGTACAACCAAGATCTGCCTGTCTCCTGACTCCTGCTTTGTGCCTTCTGACACCACAGTGACCCTTCCTACTAAAGAAGCCAGATAGGATAAACCCTTGCAGATCATCCATTCTAGCAAATTTTTATAGAAACATACACTTCTTTTTTCCTGACCCTCTAATAGGAATGCTTGATACCTTCTTTTGGTAAAGAAGAGCCGGGTGCCAAGTTGGCAAATATCCTTTCTATTTTGGAGCAAAGCTAGCAAGTTAGCCATTTGCAGTCTGTTTTATCATTTGTGACCTCAGTGTGCCTGTAAATCTCCTGACCTTGCTCAGAGTGCCATGTGGTGATTGTATTCTTGTGTTTGCAATCATTATCTTTCTAAATGAAAGGCCTAAGACAAGTGCCCATGTCATTAAATATTGTGCTTGAAATATCAAACTAGTGGAGATGTTATCTGGCCTTGATTTAGGCAAATAAGGACGGACCTGACCTCAATCTTTATATAAACAGCCAGCAGCATAGCACTGAATGTGTTTGCCAGCGTGGCAGATGGAACTCTGAGGGCTCAGTTTCCTCTCCACCATCCATATCCACTTCATCAGAGAGTGCATGCCCATGGACTAAGCATATTTTTTGTCAAGTGAACCCTGGAAAGCCTTAGGAAACAGTCATAAATGTACCAGGATTTCTGATTGAATTCGTATCACCAGTAGTCCTTTAGTCTTTGATGGGAAAATGTTTTACAGCACCATTGACTTCCTTGTAATTTTGTCGAGGTTAACAAATAAAAACATCTATTTATTTAGTGTTTCAGGTATATACACCCAGAATAAGTCCCAAGGGCATGTAATTTGAATACAAAGGAATCAACCTGATTGACTTCTTAGTTAAGCAGGGGAGTAAACACAGCTCTCTTGTCTGGCTTTAGTTTCTACCACAATGTTTCCTCCCCTGCTTCAACATCCACTTAGCTAGGAAGGACATTGATAGGAATGGCACAAAGCTGTGTAATTCAGCCTGTAAAGCCACACTGTATATTGGCAAAAGCCAAGACATGGGAAGCATTGAAGCATCAGAAAAAGAAAGCAGCCAGTATTGAGCCCTTGCTGGAAGGACTCGTGTCCATGTGTTGCCCCTTTTACTACCAGTGCCCAGTTTAGAATCAGAGTCATCTTAATGCAGCAGACACACCTGGGACCATCCCTCAGTGTCCCTGTAGAAAAGGCAACCACAGCCTAGGAAGATTCAGATTCAGGCAATATCTTGTTCTATTTCCATGCACAAGTATCAGAACAGAGGTGACCAAGTTATATGCTGAACAATTCCTTCTCAATGGAACCTTATTCCAACATTAAAGTTCACTTCACAGGGAGCAAATAAAAAAATTACAGCAGCAAAGGAGCCCCTCACTCCAAAGTGAAAGCAAATTTTCATGTAACTAACAAAGCCCTGCCTCACATGAGTGTTTCATAACCACAGAATCTTGTATAAGTAAGACAGGTACTTCTTCCAAAAACTGGACACAGGCTGGCACCACAAGCACCACTGCAAACAATGCTGTAAATTTACCTTTTGGTTAATATCTACCACCAGAATGTCTGAAATGAAATGCTACCTTGAGGCATCTGTAGAAGGAAGTGATATGTACTTAGTTAATGGAATTCTGCAAAGTGAAGATCAATAAACATAGAATCATATGGTTTGGGCATAAATCATCAACTTTTAAATGAAAATTATCACTCAAAAATTATCGTTTCAAATTTTCTCCATACTGAAACAGCTCTGGAGTGATTGTACTGAGCCTTGAAATATCAGCTCAGCAGTGCTGGGACTGGGTGGAATAACGGAGGGAAGTTTCCTGGGACTTTTTCCAGGTACTGCACTGTGCAACTGGGAAAATTATCATGTTACATGATGTCAGTAGGACGGGATCTGCTGTGATTAAATCACCTAATCACATTGCTTGATTAAATTCTTTAATCAAGGCGGGTCCTCTCTACTCAGTAGCCTGAAAACATAACGTGTTTTAAGTGCATACTTCAGGCTGCTAAAACAGGGCAAGTGCTCCTACGTGTGCTGCTGTGGGAGGTATGGCTGCAAAGCAGGTATCTGGATGCAAACAAACACAATCTCTGTGCACATTTCTTGGGTTTGAAGAAGCTGTTCTGCGTAAACTCTGGGGCTTGCTGCTATTTTTAACTTCCTACTGGCTACCACGACTCGGCCATAAATCTGTAGGGTATTTTTACATGGTCCTAAAAGAAGTTTCATATGCTCTGTGCTGTGTGGAACAGCCCTGGAGACTTCTCATCATAGACAGAAAATCTGGTTCTCTCCTTTGGCTTTTGCAACTGTTCATAAAAACCCAAACCAACAGAGAGAAGGTGAGCCTTGGGGGCTAAGAAACAGAACACTGTGCAGCCATCACACCCAGACTGTCACTGTAAAGCTGAGCATTTCTCAGCTAGCCCCCTGCAGATCAGTGTTTGCTGTCCATCACAGTTTAGAGGGCGACTTTGCAGGACTGCTCAAGCCACTGTTTCTGGTAGTCTCTCTGACTGGTCCTGGTGCTCCCTGCCAAGTGCATAAACACAGGTTCTTGTGTCTGGCTTCATTTCATGGGGAGGACAACAGTGCACTTCCTTACTTTGCCTTCCTGCACTCCTGTTCAAACTTTATTCCCTTGTTTGCCAGTCAAGGAGAAGTTGGTAATGAGGAGCACAGGAGATTATAGGATTGCCAGACCAAGGTTATGTAAACAAGCTCGTGACTGTATAAAAGTTTGCAAAGCTTCACAATCCAGAGGTGTCCAGATGAGTGTCAAATGTTGATATAACAGATATCAGCCTTTATAAAATTGTCCCAGCTTTAAGGAAAAAAACATGTCTTCATAATACTTTTTTCACTTGAACATTAAAACCAGCCACAGAAAATGCAGGTCCTTTGAGAATAAAAAAATAACACTGTAAAAATTCATACACTATTCTTCAGATTTCAGGAAAGTGAAATATATTTTTTTTTAATCTTCTGGAGTAAAACATTTATAGAAGTGGGCACCCTTTGCACTACAGAGCAGCTGCAACCTAGTGGAAGCAGGTTGTTGCCATTGGGTATACTAATAATTTTAGCAATTCACCTTTCAGAAGCCCAGCTGCACTGAGACCTCACATCAGGACAGAACTCAGTCCCTTTCCTTTCTGTACTGAGACTCCTTGAAGTCTGATAGAGACTTCAGCCCCTCCCCCAAACAAATTACCAGTCCAAAGTGGCAGTTAGGTGGAACACTAATCCAAAACTCTAATCCTAGAAGATTGATGCCGAGGTGCTGCCTAACATGTTTAAAATCTGTGGACCCTGAGTTTAGGGACAGGAAGTCAGGCAAAGTCTGGAAACTCCTCAGTGTTGGGAGTTCTGAGGGGCTTGTTTAAAATCAGTGTTTCATGAGGAAATGGCATCTCCTTGGGCCAGGTGAGAGTGTGCTGAGCGGATCCAGCTCAGAGCAGCTGTTGCCGCTGCTGCCTTGCGAATGGCAGGGCCACGGGAAGCAGGGAGCTGCCTGCACATCCCTTCCACCCAGCTGCTTCTCTGGGCCTTTGGGGTCAGATGTGGCTGTTCCTGATACTGCAGGAGGAAAGGATGCTCTGGGCTGGGAGGATGGGCTGCCTAGGAGAGCCTGAGCCAGAGGGAGAGAGCCTGAGGGCCTGGAAAGGAATGTCAGGGGAGTGACCAGGTTTGTGGCAACCAGGGTGAGTGTCCTGGGTAGTAAAATACCTTATGGTGTTTCTTGTTAAAGCTTTTTTACCCAGTCAGTTATGGATTATTTTGGAGTGGTCAGCTTTCTTCCCTGCTGAAGGGGAATATAAATGCACTCCCTGATTTTAGAGGGGAGGAGGTCCTGTGGTGAAGCTAAAGAAATTATGGGGTCCAGTGCTTGTGACCACTGCAGTCCACATGCTCTCTGCCAAACTTGTGCTATATTAAACACTTGAGCCCTACCTCTGTTATCATCCTTGTAACAAGGTAAAAAGACCAGTTTCTTTTAGAAAGGATTTCTAAGACTAATGATGAAAAGAGTTGCAGGAGATCTAGATAGTAAATGGAATAATATTAATACATCTAGTATTTAAATTCTTTTAAATGCCTTTTTTTTCCCAAATTGTGAAAATGTGTTCAACTAGAGTAATTGTTCTAGTGTCCCTGCAAATCTTGCTTTTTTGTTTTGGAGTCAGAATCCTGTTATTGCAACAGGTGACTTTATGGCATTACTACTTGATTTGAGGTTGTTTTTTTCTTATGTGAGAAGCCCCACTGACTTGGATGAGCTCTTTCTGAGAGTGATTGCTAACCTGCAGGAACAGGTATCACACAAAGGAAAGTGTTGATGGAGGTATTTCCATTCCAAAGATATCAGGTAGGACTAACAGCCTGGCTTTTGTCCCTTTGTGAAGGAGGACAATCACAAAGATAATTCTCGTGGTTATCACATAGCAAGACTGCATGTCAATATGTAAAATTACCTCAAGGAAAGGACTGGGCTGAAAGGTCTTCTTTTTGCTGTGTGATAGCCAATACCTGTATTTCAAAGCCTTACTGTTAGTCAAAAGCTTCTCAGGAATATGCATTTATGTTATCTTCTGAGAAAAGCTTTTCTTTTTTTTAGCAACTAGCAAGAAAGTATAGAACTGGGGGGTTGGGGAAGAAAATCTACCTACAAGCATCTCTTGGCTGTGCTGAACTCCAGAAATATTGGCACTTGGTGCTGGGGAAGAATTTAAAAATGAAACTGTTAATGAGATTGATGAACTCAGTACAGCATATTTGAAAATGACTGCTGTACTCACTCCTAGGCATTATTTTACTCAATTAAAAATGACTCCTTAGTTTCTACTGGCCCCACCTCTGAAATATTTCCTAATAGGAAAGACATGTTCTGACACCTCTGCGCTCCCTGATCATTAAGTTTTGATAATTGCATGCTCCCAGTTTTTCGTTTTCCCAGACTTTATCTCTTCCCTTTTCTTTGCTGTATCTGTTGTTGTTGCGTCTTCCCTCACGTCATACCCGAGGTTTTGTGTTTACAGAGCGTTGCAGTTGCTCAAAGACAAGCGTTTGGAACCTGCCTCTATGATGGTCAGAGAGGGGGCAGGGTGAGTGCCAACTGCCTGATGCATCTTGGAAAGGCTTGGATGTTTGTTTGGCACAAGGCTGCAATGATTCATGGAAAACTGAAACGCTCTGCAGCAAAAGCAGATGCAGGACTGGTGCAAGTAGGAGCCCTGGGCCACGAATGCGGCTGGTCACCGTTCTTTTGTAACTCTAATGTAAGTCTGGATTTCAGCAGAGATTTTCAGATGGTTGTGTGATTTGAACATCTCAGACCTTTTTCAACATTCAGTCCCTTTTTGGTTGCTTTTCTCCTTACTCTGTATGGACGTCCATGCTTGAGAACAACCATATTCTCCTGTGTGGCAACTTCAGTAATGTCTGACAAGTCAATGAGCTCTCAGGGAATGGACAGAGACAGTGCTACAAGAAAGGCCAAGTTATCCTGGAAAGAGTTTTGGTCAGAGGCAGAAGTGTTTGAGGAGCACATTCCAACTCTTGAATAAAATCAACTGAAGTGGAGATTAATGTACCATAGATACAGAACTGTCAGTTTTGCCAAGGATCATGAAAACACCTTGATTAATTTTGTGGATTGAGACCTGTGGCTTTCTCTTGAGTGGCTGAGATAACAAAATCTTCCAGGCTCAGTGTAGTAGAAGAGCAGTTTTGCAGAACCTTTCAGTTTTATCGGCATATTTTAATTTATTTCTGCCTTATAACTTTTTCCTGCATGCATATGTAAAACTTCCCCATCACTAACTTGATTACTGCATATAATATTAACAATTTGCAGGCTGCAACCTGCTGAAAAGGCCTGAAGGCAAATTTGCTTTCCATGTAGTTTCAAGTCTCCACCCATTCTATGAGCATGACTTCGAAGGCTTAAGCATTTTGCATTTATGACATTTTTGCAACTGTTCCATTGTGAGGAGATGAGTGAGGTTTCAGCTGCATTTTTGGGGTTATGATAGCAGACTGTCCATAGAGGCAAGGAGGAGTGACCTTGCTACATTTCTCACCCCTGGGATGGCATTAAAGATGAATCCAAAAGTCCTGAAGTTGGGAGAAAATCAGATTAAGCACCAATCACTGAGATTTTGCCAATATAGGTCTTTAATATGATTACGTAATTCATAATAGAGTGTATTATTTACTGTTATGTTAGTGAGCCAAACTCATCACACATTTCTGAAAACTTCCAATGTTCCCTTTCTAAGACTCTGAATCAAATTTTTTCAGGATTTCCATTTAATGAAAACAGATTTGTGGATAGAGATCCATATTGAGTTGTGTGTCCTGGTGGCCTGTTGAGCAGCAGCAAAGAACATCCCAATTATGCAGAAAAGCAAAAACTGATAAAGAAAAATAGATCCAGGAAGGATATATAATACATCCACTCCTTTTCCCATGAGCACAGCCTCCTCACTCTGAAGGGATCTGCAGAGTTGGAGGCAAAATTTGCTTCATCCCTTGGTTGCACAAATTGTTGGTTGGGGGCCATTAGAACCAGGCAAGCCAGTATTGGCATGGAGCCTCTTCAGTAAGTAATTCCCACACTGAGTTTTGCTATAAACCCTGTCTGCTTCCACTGTACTTCTCTGAAGCCACAGATGGCCATTTCAGAAACCACTGCCTTTGTAATTTGCCTGGGTCCTTGACAATACCATCATCCCCTCTCCATTCTGTCTTCTAAGCAGAAGGGCCACTTCTTGACATGCCCTCCTTGTGGGAACGCTTCCACCTTGCTTACAGCAGGCTCACACTGAAATAAGACACTTCTCACCAGATGGAGGATGCTGCCTTGCTTTCAGGGGTTACTAGACCAATGACTGATTTCTTTTTTTAAATTAGTGGTAAAAGTTTGGTCTAAGTTGCCTGTAAATCAGTTCAACATCAAGGAAATTGTCTCACTTTTTATCACTTTGTCTTTAAATCAAGGTTGATGCTTTCTTAGGCAGAAAACATTAATTTAAATGTGAACTGTAGGGCTTGATTCTGTTCAGCTTTAGAGGAGAGGATAATTCCTGCAGCTGCAGGAGCCAACATTCTAAGTTTTCTGCCTTGCTTCACCTGTCAGTTTATAGCAGTCCTGTCTGTCTTTTGGATCCTTTCTTCTAATGAGTGTAACATTGCTGTTGGGTTCTGTATGGGATTAATTACATGCTGTTGATAGACAGTTAAATGATTTAGATCATCTTCCTGAGATCCTGAAGGCCAACATGGGTATTTTTGTGGGTGTTGGTTGGTTGGTTGGTCTGTGTGAGTTGGCCTGCCAGGATTTAGCACATTCTAAAGTGATTTGCAAAGTGGGTTTTCTGGTGTTTAGCTCATGCCAGTTGGGAAGGCCAGAGGTAAATGAGCCCCAGCTCTGTCTGCTGCATCAGCTGTGGATGTCTGTGTCAGCTGCCAACATTAGCAAGCACTGCAATCGCAGAAGGTATAGGTTAAGAACAGAATTTACTCATCATATTCTTAAATAAGCACATCAAACACAATCTGCTGTATCACCAGAGCTGTTTGTGTTAGCTAAGGGCAATACCCAACATCTGATAATAGCACTGGTGCAAGCAAATGGAAAACATAGGTATCTTGCTGCTCGTAGGAAATGTCAGGATTGTTTGCTGTATTCTCAGCATGTTAAGATTATAATGAATTTATTTTTAAATTATTTTTTCTCCCCATTGGATTAAGAGAAGATTCAGTAAGTGGAATTGATAGTAATCCAGGGATGCTTTCCAAATTAGAAAGATGATATCAGTTAGGCTGCTGGTCAGGAGATGGGATATCTCATCTGTGGTAGAGCCAAGCTGGCTCTGGTGTGCTGGCTGATAATTCTGTATTCCCAGCTGAGACATTCCAGGGGTAGCTGGCTGGCATGGTGCTTGGGTGGCTATCCCAGCTGGGAGGAACCAGCCTTCAGGGATCAACCTGATGGGCTCAGCCCCTGGTGAATGCAAGAGGAGCTGCTGTGCTGTGCAGCTGCACAGCTGACAGGAGAAATACAGCCCTGCTTCAGGCACAATCCTCTCTGGAGATACCCTCTATACCCTGGATTTACACCTGTGCTCTGAGTTTTACTTTGCTCCTTTACATACAGAAATCACATTTCAAAGGAAACTTTCACATGGTCAGAAACAAAACATATCTGAGAAGTGCCACCTCCAATATAGTTTTACTTTTAGTCATCTTCAGTTACTCAGAGAGAATAACACTGGCAGTGACTCTGCAGCATTATCACATTTGCTTAATCTAGTGTGGAAGGAGAGGCTGTGGCTAACAGGTTGTTTTTAATGTCATTTCATTTCTAAACAAGCTGCTAATCAGTTCTGTCTCATAAGCTTGGAAGAAAACTTGGAGCTTTTGTTAGGCCCAGAATTTTTTATTGGAAAGTTTCTGTTTTCCCCTGGCGAGACAGTGACCCACGCATACTGAAGTTTTATCCAGAACCAAAGGTGAAATCACATTCTCTCATTTTATTTCAAATTTTTAGCTCAGATCAGGATTGTCAAAAAGGCTCCTTCAGTTTACAGATGGAAGTTCAGTTCAGTACAGTTCAGACAGATGGAAGAATAAGGACTAAATTCTCAGTGTGTCCTTGGTCTGAGTGAGTTTTGTATTGTTCCACAGAGAACCACCCTGCAGGTGTTTGGTGCTGTAGCTTGGCCACTTTAATTCTGAATTTGCAGGCAGCCTTTAAAGGAGTGTTTTCTTTAATTTTTATTTATTACTTTCTCCCCAAACCTGTGCCCTGTCAGGACACTGCACCTGTACTTGCTTTTTGTTCCAAAGATATGAGTATTCTGGCATCTTTCTGATATCTAAAATAGAAGTCTCCTAGAGAACCTGCTGCACAGGGTGATAATACAATCTTATTTTCCCTTCCCACCTTTCAGATGCTGTCCCACACACTTCTCACTCCTGGTGTACCTCTTAGTTGTGGCCAGATTGAGACATGCTGGGTAGCACTTTGCTAAACGGAGTCCCCTTAATGGAGGACAGAAAGGGTATTTGTCAAGGTGTGGATCTGAAAGAGCCATGGAAAAGACCATTTATAAATGGGGGAGGGCAATTAAGTGACCAGTCAATCTGTCTCTTATGTCTGTACATGGAGTGTGCTTTGACCAGCGTCCTCCCGAGTGAGTTTGTGGAACGCCTGGGGAAGGTCACTGTGACATCCCTTCCCCTGAAGGGTGAAATGTCATAGCCACATTGGCTGTAAAGTGGGGGAGTGCTTTAGAAAAATCCTTAAGTCTTTCTGCTCAAATTCCTCTTCTGGAGATGACTTTACTTTTATGACCTGCCCTTTCTGTGCCTGTACCTGAAAGGTGAGTTCAGAAGCTGAAACTTCCATGGTTTTTAACCCCCTTGTGCCCTTTGCTTTCCTGCATCTCCTGAGCCTGGATTCCAGCATGGAGCAGGTTAAGAAAGAATGAGAGTGGAGCAGGTAGGGGTGGAGCAGGGTCTCTGGGCCGGTGAACATCGGTGAGGCAGGCAGGCAGTGGCTCCGGGGGGGCACAGCGCGCAGCAGGGTCAGCTGCTCAGGTGAGGGTCAGTGTTTGACGGGGAGCTGGCAGCTGGGAGGCAGGAGACAAGGACGAGAGTGTCTGGGTAGGTACTGGACGAGGAGGGAGAGGGGAAGGAGCGGGGGGACGCGTTAGAAGGGAAGGCGGGTGACAGAGAGGCAGCCCGGCAGGGGTGCAACGAGGGCTGAAGAGCCCTGACTGGGGGAGCGAGCCCAGGCAGGTTCGTGGCAGGGGAAGTGGGTCGGGGTAAGGCGAGGAGCGAGGGCGTGTGGAAGGCAGGGAGTATTTAGGAAGGGAAGTGGNAGAGAATGTAGGCAAGTGTGGGTGCACCTGAGCAGGTGGGTTGTGGAGGTGCCCAGGTGGGCGTAGAGGCACTCGGGCAAGCAGGGTGCAGGTACATCGGCAGCCGTGGGCACGTATGAAGTTGTCTGGGCAGGTGAGATCCAGACAGGTAGTGGTATATAAAGTGGGATGAGCACCTGGGCACGTGTGAAAGGCACTAGGACAGGTGTTTTCTAAAGTGGGCATGTGCTGATGTGAACATCTGAACAAGTATTGGGGGCATCGGGCATGTGCAGGGGCAGAATAGGGGAGGTCCCCTGGCGCTGCCTTCCGGAGCTGACAGCACAAAGGACTAAGGTAGGAGGACTAAGGCAAAACTGTCCATGGAGGTCTCACAGAGCTGTGCTGTCCTGCCAGGGATCAGCTGGACTGCAGCCCAGCTGGCTATGCCCACCCTGTCCATGCCAAGGTGCATCTCTGGACAGAGAAATGAGGATATGACTGCCTTTCTTGCCTGGTGGCTGATCACAAGCCTTCCCTCTTCTCTTCCAAGGACTTCAGTTTGACAAACGAAAAAGATGCCCACTCCACTAACAGCGATGAGAACAAAGAGCGTGGCAACTGGTCAAGCAAAGGCGATTACCTGCTGTCCATGGTGGGCTATGCCGTGGGCCTGGGCAACGTCTGGCGCTTTCCCTACCTCGCCTACCAGAATGGAGGAGGTACCTGTGCTGAACGGGTCGGGTGGGCACGGCTGGCTACCCCCAGGAGAGAGGAGGGCAAGCTCCAAGGGCCAGCTCTGAGGCTGGGCATGTTCTGTCAAAGCTGGATGTGAGCATCACCCTGGGAACTGGGAGAGAGCCCGCTTATGGGAAAGGGGAGTAAGAGGTATCTATGTGTTTTTTGGGTACCAGCTGAGGAGGGAAATAGTGTTTAGTTTGAATTGCTAATTTCTACCTGAGAATTCCATCTTCTTCTGATTTACTCGTAACCAACATGCACCTTTTTGTCCATGTGCCAATATCCTCTACTTGGCTAAATAGCTGTTCTCCCTCCCCAGTGCTTACCTCCTGCGAAGTTTATATTATTGTGTACCATACCTGGTATGTTTATATAGAACAGTTGAATCCCCTCTGCACCTTTGATTTCCCATGCAAACAATCTAAGCTGGAATAATTATCCCAGCTCAATAATTACCAGATCAGACACTTGGGAAGTGTGAGACAGAGAGAGCCTCTAGCTGCTTACACAATGAACTCGTGGCAAACCAGGCAGAGGCACTGGCTTCCTTGGCTTGTATTCCAGAGCTTTATCTACTTGCCAGGTACCACTGGTAATTAGAGTGTAAATAGTAACTGCAAAGAGCTTATTTATATGTACCTATTTGCTCTGCCTAACAGTCATTGAAGTTAAATTCTGGACTGTAAATGCAGCACAGTCCACAGAGCTGCACATGGAGCAGGAAGCATTCTTAGTTTTATTGGAGTGAGCTTGGCTGGTTTCCATTACTTACAGTTTTGTTGAAGAAAATGTGAAAACAAAATAAGTTGTGACATTGGCCCTTGGATTAGATATTTTTTCTTAGCTGTTGCAGCAGAAACTTTGCATTTAAAGCATATTTGTGCTGCTGCTTGCATCCTTTTCTGTGTCCCCTGCCCATGATTGATGAAGACAAATGTTACATCCTTGTTTCAAAACACAGGAGTAATCCAGTTAATTCTCTGGGACAATTTGCTTCCTGAAATTACATCAGGTATTTGCAGTCCCCTGCAGAACTGGGTCCTTGATTGCTTTAAATTCACTGAAAGTGATGAGGACAGATTCCTGCAGGGATATCATGCTGTGCTTATGAAACCTGTGCTCTCGCTTTCCCTGTCTTCTGTGCACACACAAAGAAGTGCTGGTCCCTTTCACAGAACAGGGTGCTCACTGGTTTCAGGTTAACATGCACTTTTAAATGGACTCGAACAAGAGCCACCCTGAGACGTTGTTTGACACGGGACTCGGCCAACCATAGAAAATAATCTTCATGCTTTGATGTCCTGTAGCTGCTTAACAGGGCAGCTGGAAAACACAGCTAAGTGCATAGAGGAATAGTTCTGTTCCATTTTAAATTAAAAACTGGAAGATTAAGGAGAAAGTGGACAAGGCTCATGGTACCTGAGCTGTGTTCCTTCTTGTATTAGAGCACATCTTCAACAGTTTTTTGTGAAATTAATTTACTTTCTATAAGAGAAGCCATTCTTTTTAAATCAGCAGTTCTGACAGTCTGTGTCTCCTCATTGCAGGTACTTACAGAAAACAGGCCTTAGAAACAAATCTCTCTGTTTGGAAAAAAAAGCCTCTATAGTGGGGTATTTGAGCAGGGGGGAAAGGGGGAGTATAAAATGTGATAAAACTCTGGTGAATGCTGAAAGATGCATTGTTTTCTCTGTGTGTGTGATTGTGTTTCTTTCCCTGTTCTTTATTTCCTTCTCTCAGGTGCTTTCCTAATCCCCTACACCCTGATGTTGGCGTTAGCTGGCTTGCCCTTATTTTTCATGGAATGTTCCCTTGGGCAGTTTGCCAGTCTAGGGCCAGTTTCCATCTGGAGAATACTACCATTGTTTCAAGGTTGGTTATGTTATGTTTCCTGAAATATTTTTTTATTGCAGTAATAAACTGTTGTGAATTAATGATTTCTTAATGAAGTTACTAATTCTGAGACACCAATATCCGTGTAGCAACTGTTCCAAATTCTACAGGGTCAGTGTTATGTTCCCAGGTGCATACTTCCTCATTATTCAGTTAATAAACACATGTTGAGTAAAGATTTCCCCAGTAAGGTTCTTGGTTATGAAAGATTTTTATCAGTGATTCTTCCAGTGCTAAGCAGCACATCACCCTTACTCCAGCTATCCAGGCAGAAGGAAATATCCCTGTTTTGCTGTGTGAGGGAAAACCTCAGTAAAACAACTGGTGTACTGTGTGCAACAGATTGAAAATAAAGTTTAGAAGTTGACTTTATCACAGTTGCTTTATGCTTCATGTCCAGTGTGGCTGGCGAGGCAATTCTGTGTTGGATGGACTAATTCTGTATTTGGCTGCCAGTGCTGGCACAGGCACATGGGTCTGGGTGCTCAGTGCAATACTGTACACAATCATCCAGCAACTGCCTTGGGAGCTATCTGCTGATGTGATAAAATAGCCTAGACTCTGGCTTTGTAAAGTGAAGTGCCTCTTGAGATAAGAGAAATGTTGCAGTGTGTAGTGGTAGTTTGTGTTTCACAGGGAAATTTGTTTGGAAACAATTAACCATGTGCTTTACATGCTCCAGTCCATCCTGGTCCTGTACCACGGTGCAAAGGACAATGGGTTTAGTTTGTTTTAATCTACCAGAGGAGGTAATGAAGGAACAAGGAAGTTTCTTTCTGATGCAACAAGAATTTTGCCACCTAGAGAAACTGGTTGCCCCCAATATCTACTCTTTTTACCAGTCTCTGTTCTGCAGCACGAGAACCTTTCTTGAAAGCAGTGTGTTTATCTTTAAAGCAAAAGTTTTTAAACATAGCATATCTTTTATGTGTCTCTGAAGACAGAAACTTAGATATAGTTTCTAAGATGATTGGTAGAGTTTGTCAGGCTTTCCCAAACTCATAGAACAAAACTCATTTTAACAAGGGGGAGAAGAGTCATATTGGCACAGATTTACTGCAGTTAAAAGCATTCATTACAGCAGAATCTTTAAAATGGTTTGGGCAGTCCTGGTACAGTTTGTTTTATTTTACTAAGTTTCCCTCTGAACGAGTAGAGAACAGAATACTGAATTTCTCCTTCAGACTTTGCAAATAGTCCAGTTTTTCTATGGGCCTGATTCAAACTCTATTTCAAAACCATGTTTGAGAGGGTCAGTTTGGATCATGTCCATAATTTCATAGGTTTAAGATTTCACTGTTTGTTTGCTGTTAAAAAATATTTTAAAACCAAACAAAAACCAACTTCAACTTCTTTCCAGGTAGCCTTTTAGGAGTCATGTGAAGGCTATTTGTTTTGGTGGGGGTGGGTTTTTTTGCAACCTGAGTTTGGGCTGGTTAAGGCATTTTGTCTTTCTCTTTCATAGGAGTGGGCATCACAATGGTCATCATCTCAACATTTGTGACTATCTACTACAACGTTATCATTGCTTATGCACTCTACTACTTATTTGCCTCATTTCAAAAAGTGCTGCCATGGTCAGAGTGCTATTCCTGGGCAGATGAATTCTGCAGCAAGACACGAATAGGTACCATATTTACCAGATAGAGTTTAATATCATTGTTTTTGGTAATTGTACTGTTTTCTGAGTGAAACTATAGGAGCAAGACAGCTACCTGTGGCTTCAAAAATCTTTCCTGTGGTTTTGCTGTCTGAACATAGAGGAGTGATGCTTATTCACTTTCCTGCCACTGGTTCTGGGTGCTTGGGAGATCTACAGAGAACTGGGCTGAAATCACCTTGTTGGATCCCTTTTTCCTCCTTTAAAACCTCAGCTTTTTTCTAGTACATACAATCCCTGGAAATACTGCATTCCCATTTCACCAGGCTTTGTGGCAAAAAAATACCTTCCTTCCATGAGACAAACTACTGCAGTAGTTTTTATCGAGGTCTTTTCACTACCCCTTGCCTCCCCTGTGGCTATGGTAATCCTGAGCACCACTGAGGCACTGGTTTCACACTTCATTAACTCTTTAGAACATATCTCCACACTATTGTTCGTGTTTGACAGCAGATGTAGGACCAGACACTTGTTATCTCACCAGTTTCCATATCAGACCAGTTTAAGGCAAAAGGTGAAGTTGGTGAGGTAATTGCCAGTTAGCAGCTGGAAATGTCTTGCCAAGTAACCAGTGATTATTAAAATAACAAGGACAAGATCAGGATGGATTACATTGTTTACAGTATTAATGTAAATATATCTCAACCATATATCTGAAAATCTCTTCTAAGATGCCTTATGTAACAAAAAGTTGATGATTACTTATTGGCAAAACAAAAAATATTTCAGTATGTAATTTGTAGGTGCTGGAGGAATACAAAACTGAACTGAAGAAGCTGTCCTTAAATAGGCTTCAACAAATTTCCAGTAAATGCTGATAAATTGTTCTTTATTGTTCTGGCAAAAAATTCCCAACCCCAGTTTCCTCCAACCTTGCTACAAGGAAAATATTCAAAGTGCTCTAATAAGCCCTCTGCCATAAAAAGATAAATACCAGATACCAGATGATCCATGTGTCACCTTGGTTTGGGACAAAGGTTTTCATAGAGTAACCAAGGCTACAATTTTAACAATGCTCAGTTTTGATTTTTACAAGTATTCTTGAAGTGAAATGTGGTGAGCACACCAGATTCTTGGTGTTTTGATTTACAGTCAAGTAGCTAAGTCACAGCTGCAAGTGACATTTCAGGTTTGTTTCTAAATATTGTTAGCAGGCAAACTGAAGCTGTAATTGCTTAGGAAACACATTTGCTGTAATAGTCTGATTTTTTTATAATAGTCATCCCAGTGTTAATGATTCCTTTTTCTTGATTTCAGTAAATGACTGCAACGCAACCTTCCATGGGGAAATCATTCATGCAAACTACTCATTCATCGCAGGCAACAATCTCACATGTTTAAATGGCACCATAAACTACAAACCAGTGCAATTTCCCAGTGAGCAATACTGGAAGTAAGTAAATACTTTAAAGAAATTACTAAAAATACCTTTTTATGCATTGTGGTTTTGGATGTACCTTTTATTTTTTTGTCTTATTTTGCTGTCCAGAAAAAATCTAGTCAAGGGACATGGGCATACAAATCACTAGAGAGGGGACTTAAATTCTAATTGATAAGTTTGGCTTTTATAAAAGAAATTATGTATAGAAAGAGAAGCAAGTGAGTGAACCTTTAACCAACCAAAAGTATTCCAATTTAAAGAATTCCTCTTCTCTGGAGTCCTGGTAGGCACTACTTAGCATCTTTACATATAGCATGTACTTCTATTTTTCTCAGGAGTTACTGTGTAAAATATATTTACCTTATTCTGAATCTGGGCCTGTTGTGAAATTGCCATTTCTTTATAGCCCCATGGTCTCAATTTGCCTCATGTTCCCTGGGTTCCTGGAAACTGATTCTTATGGGCTCTTCTCTTGCTGTCAGAGTTTCATGATTAACAGAGAATATTTGAGGTGGGCCTTATGGGAGATGTATGGAGAAAGGAGAGCTGGTAGGCTTCCAAAAGAGGGGAAAATACAGTTAGATATACAGGTTTTCAATGTCAATCATGCAATTCTAACTGCACACTCTTGGAAGAGGCTGCAGAGTCTCGCAATAGCAGCACACAGCAGCTCACTTCTTCCCAAGAAGTAGCTGAAGGGGAGGTGTGTGTGTGTGCTGCTGTCACCCCTCCTCACGGAAGCACCGTGTGCTTTCAGCAAAGTGACCCTTCAGCGCTCGAGTGGGCTGGACGAGACCGGCAGGATCGTGTGGTACCTGGCTCTCTGCCTCCTCCTGTCCTGGATGATTGTTGGAGCTGCCCTGTTTAAAGGAATAAAATCTTCTGGAAAGGTATGCTAGGAAGAGCAAGGAGATTACTTTTGGCCTGATTCTGCCTTTCCAACATCTGTTGGACCCAGGGAAGTTTAGCACAAGGCAGGATGCAGTCCTATCACACCCCCTCTACTCAGCATTTGGCTTCCCTCCTGCTCCTCGGCTTCATAACTGTAACATAGAATATGACTAAAGTGCTGATTACACAGCCACTGCTTAGCACCTGGGCCTCAGCTCCACCAGGCTGCCCTGTATTTTGGGATATTGCTGTCGTGCCAGTGATTCCAGCTGAGTTACAGCAGTTACCTGGGCTGCATGATGGAAGCAGGCATGTGATGGGACAGGTGGGCACACGCCCTGGGAACACCCAGTGATTATTTTGTACTTCCAGTGTGGTTGAGATGTTTGGACAATACAGATCAGGTCCTGTGAACAGATGTGTGTGTGTGTGCAGGTTCCTGCCAGATTGTGAAATGTTGTTTGTTCCCAAGAGTTGAAATGATTTTTAGGGACAAGGTACTTAGATGCTTGTTTTCAGAATCTGTCTCTGCTGAGCTCCCATTTCCACATGCTGCAGTGTGGTTGTCTGGAGTTTTTCTTGGGCTAGGCTGACTTCAGGCAGGCTGAATTTCATCCTTCCTCACCTGACACCCTTTTCTTGGTTTTGTTCCTTTGTCCTCATACTATTTTCTCATCTTCATGTTGCATCTCCATTTACTTCTTCAACCTCAGTTGCCTTTGTTCTTTCTTTCATCTTTTCCACACAGAATTTTTCCCCCCTTTCTTTCTGTCATTGTGCCTTTCTGTGGTTCCTTGCTGCCTGCCTTCCTCTGCTCAGTATGATGTCTCCTCCTTGCTTTCTATTTGGAGCTTTCTGTCTTCATTTCAGTGCTTTGTGGTGGAGATCTTTGCTTTCCCAGCCTCAGTTATTTGGCTGCATGGCTCCTCTTAACCTTGGGTTCCTGGTATTGGCTCTTCCTGTTGTCACTTCTTTTCTGGCACAAAGGCAATCCTCTTTGGAGACTAAGGTAAGACTTGGAAGAATCTAGCTGGGCCGGAGCAAGACAGATGGAAAGCAGAGAGAATTGTCTATTCTAGGCAAGCATGAAGGAGGTCTTCAGAAATGTCAGACTCACCACATGGTGGTGCAATGTTCTGGCTTGGTGGAACCAGCAGTACTGGGTCAATTACCTGTCTGTGTAACACTGAAACTTAGACTCAAGAAACCAGAGTATCACTGAACATAGCCTGTGTGACAATAACTCTACTGCTGGCCTTGGTCCCATTGCACAAGATCAAACAACAACAGAATAGGTCTGTGTCTGAGAGAACCCAAAAGTCCTTGGTCCCAGTAAAAAAATCTTCCTGAATAGTGACTTTTGTTTTTGTTTTGGCTTTTTTTGCAGGGAGGGGGGAGTAGCAGGGACCTCATCAGGAGATAAGTCCCCCCGGTCACCTAGTTTTTTCTGGCTTTCAGTTTGCACTTGCTAGAAGCACTACCTAGCAAGAGACTCTGGGGTGTCCAGACCTTGCTAGAGCTGTAAATCATGTCAGAAAAACACATTTCTGAAACTGGTCAAGTGCTATCTGAAATGTGGATATGTGGCTTGGGCCTTCTGCTTCTACTGGAATGCAGCTCCAGAACCTGCTAAGCCAGATGGTTTGGTGGTTGGCATGTGTTCACTTCCCTGGTTGCCTGTTTTTCTTCTGTACCAGCAGACCTTAGCCTAAAGCCTGTCCAGTCTTCTGCCTGGAGGTCTGTGGGTCCCCTCACACCTAATGTGTGTCCCTGCCCATCTTTCTGCAGGTTGTCTACTTTACTGCACTCTTCCCATATGTCATCCTGCTCATCTTGTTGGTGCGAGGTGCCACCCTGGAAGGTGCTTTGGATGGCATTGAATACTACATTGGGAGAGAGTCCAACATCACCAAGCTGATGGAGGCAGAGGTGAGAGGTAGTGTCAGCCCCAGAAGTGTGACAAAATTCCCTGGTTCTGTGGGCTTGCTTCTTTTTTATCCAGTCGGGTCCTTCAGGTCCTGCCCTGCATTTTGTATCAGCAGCTGGTTGTGTAGAAAGTCCAAGTCCCTATTCCAGATACTCTCAAATTGAAAGATAGTCACCTTCTTCCTCCTCCTTGCACACCAGTGATGAAAACTGTGCTATTGCCTCTAAACACTTGTTGGGGGTCATGCTGGAGTTTCACCTTAACAAGACCTGCTGATAAAACTCTTGCTGATAATTTTAAGGGGCTTTATCAGAAGGCTGAAGGGATCACTGAGTTTGAAATTGAGGCTATGCCTTGCTTGGGAAATAGCTCAGGTAATTAGGTGGACCAGGAAGGGCACCTTGTGCAAAGAAAGCTGGGATATTTTTGTTTTGGCTTATGGCCATATTATTTCAGTTTTATCAAAAGCAAGTGTTAAGTGTGATATTTATTTGTGGTACTTATGTGAGTGCTTGGCACTAGCTGAGGGGCTGCAGAAGCAGAAGTGGTTTATCTGGGTCACAGAAGTGAGAGGGTACATGGAAGTTCTCACTCCTGCAGCCAGTCCTGGTTGTCCCTATTTGTTGGGTCTGTGCCAAGATTCATATCTCAACAACCCACCTATGTGAGCAAATTGAATCTCTTCTTCAGGGTTAGCCCATTAAGATTTAAGTATTAGGCAACATACTTGGGATGTGACCTTTGGAGATCATAGAGATACTGTTTGTGACTGAGACTGCAAGGTCACCAGTGTGCTATAGTCTATCTTCCCTAAAACTCATATGAAATAGAATTAGATATACAGGCTGAATGAAAAAAAAAAAAAAAACAAACCCTTGAGCTTCAACAGAGGGCAGACTTAAATATTTATGATAAGTACTATAAGTAATACAGTAATTCTTGTGTTCTTATTTTTGGTAGGTTTGGAAAGACGCAGCTACCCAGATATTTTACTCCCTGTCCGTGGGATGGGGCGGGCTTGTTGCCTTGTCTTCGTACAACAAGTTCCACAACAACTGCTACTCAGATGCCATTATAGTTTGTGTGACCAACTGTGTCACCAGCGTATTTGCTGGGTTTGCAATATTCTCCATCCTGGGACATATGGCATTTTTGTCTGAGAGACCTGTCTCAGAGGTTGTGGACTCAGGTAGGCTGAGGGTCACACTGTTGGTATTGGGACTTGCATTGACCAAGGCATGACAATAACGTCCTTCTTTCCATTGCTTTCCAGGGTTTGATCTGGCCTTTGTAGCCTACCCAGAGGCTCTCTCCAAGTTACCAATTTCTCCTCTGTGGTCCTTCTTATTTTTCTTCATGCTCCTGCTCTTGGGCCTTGACTCCCAGTTTGCTTCCATAGGTGAGTGGGGTTTTAAGTGACTCATGGCTTTTCAAATGACCATTGCCTTTCTTAATTGTGCTGCTCAAACTCTCTACTTCTTTCTGTGCAGAAACACTTACAACCACCATTCACGATTTATATCCCAAAGTGATGAAAAATTCAAGAGTTTCTGTAACCTTGGGTCTGTGTACAGTGCTCTTTTTTCTTGGGCTTATCTGTGTTACTCAGGTAAGAAATTAACTTTTTTTGGTAGTGAGGTATTAGTTATGCTGCAAATGATGAACTCAACTCAAAGTATCCTTTCCAACTGTTCCTCTCTTTGTGGATCAATCTTAGAGTCCCTTGAATTTTGATAGTGTACCTGGACATGCAAGTAAGAAATTCCCAGGAGAAGCTTGAAGAACCTAAAGTTTTCTGTGATTATTGAACTGAGACGTGCTTTTAAATAGAAGGGTTGTACAGAGCCTGATTTATCGTTCCTCAGTTCAGAAATTTATTTGTGCAACCACAAGTACATACAATGTGTCCGTGGCACAGTGGGTACCTCTAATAAATGCTGATAGGATCTTTTTGTTCAGAACTCACTACCTAACAGGACAGGAATTGAGGAATGGCCTATTCATGTAATAAAAACCCATTAGCTCATTAGTATCTGCAGACTGCATGGTTACTTCTCCAGCATGTGTGTATACATATAAATAGACATACAGAAAAGGAATTTTAAGTATACTGTGTAAAATTTCTGGAGGCAATTGCTTTTAAGGCTATAAAGATTCACTGCAATTACTCCACCTAGAAATGCAGATTTATGTGCGTAATTAGGCTGAGAATGTGAAGGGGCAATTGTGGTGAGTAGTCAGTTGTATGGTCAAGCAAAGTATGTAAGTCATGAAACAGGATGGTGGGGAAGCTTGTGAGGGGCTTGGTACCCAAGAGTGTGAAATGGCTCAGAGATTGTTTCCTGCCCTGTGATCCTGCTATCACATGCTGGTGTTTAAAGCTCTGCTTATCCCAGGACTGATAACTGGCATAGCTATTAATATAGCTCAGTATAAAAACTTCAGCACCAAATTTATTCCTGTAAGTTCCAAATTTAAATCTTGCTCTCAGCTGTTTATATATACTCTGTGTATACACAGATCTTGGGTTTAGCATCTATGGTATTTTGTTAGATGTCCTTTTCAACTTTACATAAAGGGATTTAAAGAAAATAATATTCACAAATCTGTACTTGACCTGGAGAACTGTGAACTTAAAAACTCAGAGTTGTGATTAGTTATATTGTCTTCAACAAATGCATCTTGTATTATTTGTGTAAGAATGTTACTACTCAAATTTTAACCTCTAATGTTTGTTCTGCAGGCAGGAATTTACTGGGTTAACCTAATAGATCACTTCTGTGCTGGATGGGGAATCCTTATTGCAGCTGTCCTGGAGATAATAGGCATCGTCTACATTTATGGTAAATTACTTGCATTGAAAATACACAATTAAATTTATATTATAGAGTCACAGCATAGTTTTGGGGTGGAAGGGACTTGAAAGATCATCTGTCCCAACCCCCTGCCATGGGCAGGGACATCTTCCACTAGAGCAGGTTTCTCAAAGCCCCATCAGGCCTGGCTTTGACCAGTGCCATGGATATTAAATATTAATTACTGCAATAAAGAATTTAGTACTTAGTCTGAAGAATAAAAATATAAAAACCATTAATAATTAATGCAGAACTGGAGAAATTATCCTTGATCATTGCCTTTCTTTGATTATTTTTGAGTAACTCCACCTGCAAGGGAAGTATCTGCTTTACAGTGAACCCCATGATTGTCTTCCAACAGGAGGAAACAGGTTCATTGAAGACGTTGAAATGATGATTGGAAAGAAGAGCCATTTATTCTGGCTGTGGTGGAGAATATGCTGGTTTTTCATCACTCCTGTGCTGTTAATGGTGCGTGCACATGACTGGGTGGTGTTAGTATGACAGAATTTAGTAACTTAATATTGAAGAGGTTTCTTCATGAAAATTCAGGGGTGACTGCCCAGGTTTTGTGTAGAAAGATGGGGCATAGCTGTGCCAGTGAAGTGAACTTCAGGCCATCTCTGCTTTCTGATACATTCCCTCCTCCTTTGATCCTCTCCAGGACAGGCTGGAGCTTGAGATTAGTGAGCTGGGTCTACACTCCCAAGAACTTACACAGATCAACCAGATCCTCTGCCTTGGCAGCTGGATTATCTTAATTTTAAACTGAGATTGGTTTCAAAACCTTTTGAGGGAAATCCCATTTTTGGGTCAGATGTTTTAGTGTTCTCCTATCTGAGACTTTTTAATGTCGTGTTGCATGTCTAGCTTTTATTGCTCCTCTACTTCTAATTTTAAGTGTAGATGGTTGGATTATGTTACTATGACAGAATTTATTAACATCCCCAATCCAGGAGCAGTGGCAAGTCACTCTAGCCAGCACATTACCTGTAATCTGTCACTAGTTTATGAAATGCTGCTTAAAACTAAATGATTTCCAAAGCAATTTTAGCCAGTTTCTAATCTTAGATTCTTTCCTGTTTTCCTGTAAATAATGGAACACAGGAACACATAAAACATATAGAGAAAGGTACTGGGCTCAGCCAGCAACAAACATATATGTCATCCAACTAAAGATTTTAAGAGAACCCAGAGACTGAGTTATGTTTAAACACAGACACATTTAGTGTTAAGGTGCATCTCAGTGTCATTTTCCAGTCCTGCCCTTCAGTCTTGTTGTTTGGTGATGACTGAACACCAAATCCTGCACAACTGTACTTATACTCAGAAAGCAAGATGAAACCATGCAGAACTTGTCAACAGCCTTTCTTTTTATTAAACCAACTTGGAAGCAGTGCAAATTCAATGTTGCTGGAAACCTGTTTTTCTCTCTTATTGTTTTTGCCACTTTTTCTAGGCTATTTTGGTCTGGTCTTTGATCACATTTTCACATCCCACTTACGGCTCAATATTATACCCAACCTGGGGAACTGCTGTTGGCTGGTGCATGATCATCTTCTCTGTCATCTGGATTCCCATTGTTGCTGTTTTAAAAGTAATTAAAGCTGAAGGAAATTTTATTCAGGTAAGGGCAAAAAACCCCACTGTCATAGCCTCAAATCTTAATTTCTTTGATATTATCAGGGCTGCCTGTGCTTTCTTCTCCAACACATTTACTACTTTGATGTGTTTTTCAACTGGATTTTTAGACCAAAACGTTATCTCTGGTAGTTGCATCAAAGGTGCATCTACCCTGCCATGTTTTGATAAGACGATAAAGTCTAATTCTCTGGGAGTTCACACACACCATTCAAGAGTGATTTTTTTCATCAGTTGTCTTGCCATTCCAACTCCTTTAAATTCTCAGAAGATTTTCTATTGCTTTCTATCCCCATATAATTTTCTGGAGTTTTGCCTCCCATTCCTCACAGAAGCAAGTGACAGATCTGAGTTATTCTGCTCTGGGTGAGCTTTCCCAAACAGTTGTGCTGGTCGCAGCTTTCTCTGTTCTTTGACTTCAGTGTCTAGAACCCACTGACCCCAAAGATATTTGGAATGATTTTAAACAACTTTGGTGATTTGCCTCTTGTTGAGTTGCAGTGCATACCTAGAGCTATGACTTTACTGAATTTTAAAAGCAGCCTGGACTAAAGTAAGACATTAACTGCCTCTTGGTTTTGCTTTGCAGCGCATTGTCAGCTGCTGCCGGCCTGCAGCAAACTGGGGCCCCTACCTGGAATGTCACCGAGGAGAACGATACAGCCACATTGTGGATCTCGAGAAGAAAAAGGAGCACGAGATTCCTGCTGTGCCTGCCTTCATATGCAAGCAATAATGAGATGGCTGTTTGGATGGCAGTTTTTTATCATATATGTGGGTTTTGTCTTTTGATATTGGAAAGGGACAAGGCAAAAGAAAAAAAAAAGAGAAAAGGACAAAAAAGAAAAAAGTCAAATCAACCCCCTGCCCTTTAAAATCCAGCCCCCAAATGAAAGTGAGTCATATTATTTATTTTTAGTACTTTATTCTTTGGGGAGGAACACATCAATTAGGCACTGAGATCTCACCAGATACATAGGTTGAGAGGGCAGGATAATACATTGCAGGCTCCCCAGGCTGCTGGACTGGGCATGCTTAACCCCATCCAACTGGTATCCAGCTGGACTGCAGATACGGGTGTGGAGGAGACTAAAGACATTCTGGTGCTCCCCAGCTGGAGCCCAAAGGTGCTCTGTGTGTGTGTGTATGTGTGTGTGTGTTTGTGTGTGTGCCCTGAGGTGCAGCTGCTGCCTTCTGCTGTGCTCTGCCACCCCAGGGGTGTGCAGTCAGCAGAGGGGAATGGGTGTGCTGCTGCCTGGCATGGGAGCTCAGGAACATGAGCAATTCTTCTCTGTCTAAGCCTTGCTCAGTGTGCTGTGAGGCAGCTCAGGATTTGATGTTGAGCATGCTCTGTGTGTGTGTGTATGTGTGTGTGTGTTTGTGTGTGTGCCCTGAGGTGCAGCTGCTGCCTTCTGCTGTGCTCTGCCACCCCAGGGGTGTGCAGTCAGCAGAGGGGAATGGGTGTGCTGCTGCCTGGCATGGGAGCTCAGGAACATGAGCAATTCTTCTCTGTCTAAGCCTTGCTCAGTGTGCTGTGAGGCAGCTCAGGATTTGATGTTGAGCATGCTCTGTGTGTGTGTGTGTGTTGTCTAAACAAATATAAATATTGAGTGGCAAAAAATTGCCATCGCAGGAAATAAGGCTTAAACATGGTGAAAAGCAGGCTGCTTTCTACTTCTTGTTATTCCCCTTGGGATCCCTAAAGAGCTATCTTCTCTGTCATGCCCCGTGCTCAGCACTCATCTGTCTTTAATTCAAAAACCTCATGTTTCTATATTCTACCATTAGGCTCTGCAGAAGGAAGAACAACCACTGAATTCTGGTTTGCTCTCCTACTCTCATCAATGCTTTACCTATCAAGTTGTGTTCTGCTTCTTTCACTCAGATTTGGGGTTTCCCTTCCTAAGGAGACTCAAAGTGCTTTTTTCAAAGATTCAAACAGTGTTATGGTAGGGCCAAAAAAGGTAGGACTTTAAAGTGAAGGTTACAACTACATTGTAGTGCTGTTATTCCAAAATTTGCTGAAATCATGAGATTAATGAAAAGTTATGAAGTTTGTAATGCAGTTGGGATCACAGACATGAGCATCTACATAGGCACAAGAGGGGGTTGGGTGAAGAGAACCTGACTTCACTTGTAATACAAGTGAATCCTGATGAAGGGGGAAAAAAAGGACTATGGAGAGAATGAATACATTTGGTGTGCTGAGGAGCATCTTTCTCACTGTGATAATGGTTCCTTGGGAACAATGCAGCAGGGTCTTCAGCTGTCACTTCCTCTCAGGGCCTTGTCACTTTTTCTGGACATGAAGGAGTATGGATAGTGGCTTTCTTGCCCAAGCTGCGTACCTTGGTGTATGTTTTATACTGTTTATGGTTTTTTTGTGACAAATCAACACTTTATAGCAAACAAAATGTGATTTTTTTTCCCTGTTTTTAATGATTTTGGAACTGGCAAATAAAATGTGATTTTCTGTTTTTAATGGGTTTGGACCTGGGAACTTAATTTTTTGTGTGGAGTTGGTGACCACAAATGCCACTATGATCCTAAGCCTTTGAGAGCTTCAACTGGAAAGATTCAACCTCCAGGAAGTCTTGTCTTATAAAGTGCAATAGTCCTGTTTTATTAGGAGTGGGGTCAGAATGTACAGAAAGGAATTAAATGGGAATTTACAAAAAGGACTGTGGGATTGGAGCCTATACCAGAGCCTGGTGAAGAGGACCCTTTTCCTGCACTCCTGCTTCTCTAGGATCATGGTTTAGCCAGAAAAGAGTGCTGTCAGTAGCCTGGAGAGGCTGGGAGCAGGAGGGAGGAAGAACTGCAAAGCTCTGGTGCTCCATCCACTGGAGCTGACAGCAGGTCACACCTGGGAAGGGACAGACTGGGGAAAAGGAGGGAAGTTAGTGAAGTAATGAGGGAGAGCACTGAGATGATGGGGAAAGGACATTGGACACAACAGCTTCAAAAAGAATTCAGGAATTTTTTTTGCAAAGGAGATGCTGAAGGCTCATAACAGCCATCTACTGCCCTTCAAGAAGCCCCTGCTGCTGCACACAGGGCTCACTTGAGGCTGCTTCTGCTCTGAACTTGTCTTATGGGCTTCTAGGGGTTGTTTTCATAATGCTGCCCTACCACAGCCTCCCAGAATGACAAATGGAGTGGGAAATGGCAGCTTTACCTGGGCTGACTCCGCTCGGTCAAAGTCAGGCTGACTGATAGCAGTCACAGTTACTATAAAAGGTTTTCTTCCTCAGTGAAACAACCTCAAGAAGGCTTGAACTAATTTCTTGAACTAATTTATCTGTGTGACAACTCAGTCTATTATGAAAGAGTAAAACTGCGCCTCAGTGAAGCGTGGAGGTGAAGTGTATGTGTGCAGCTGAATGTGATGTGCAGCAATGAAAGCACCAAAAGATGACCTGAGTGTTGCAATAGGCTCTGCTCAACAAGCAAATAAAAGGAACTGGAACTTCACTTAGCAAAAATCAAAGCTGAAGAGCAGAGATGATTCTTGGAAATACTAAGTCATGATGAAAGGGATTAAGCGATGGTGTCTTGGTTTTGGGGGTGTTTTATGATGATACTTTATTTCCTAATCATCTGCTTTATGGCCAGAAATGTCTTTGGTATTTTAAAGATGAACCAGAGTATGGGGCAACTTTGTTGTCTTTGGCTGGATTAATTTGTCGATTTAGGCAAGAAGCTTCTGGGGATTTTTGGGTTCATTTTTCCTTCCCCTGGCCTGGAGGCTTTTCACTGGCAAATCCTTTCAGCAGCTGTTGGTTGGTTTTCTTTGTTGTTGTTTTTTCCCCGTCTCTGGCCCCGGGAGCCTGCAGGGTGGCCCCGGTTGGTCCAAACCCTGGGAAAGACTGAGCCAGCAAAAGAAGGGACATCAAACTCCACCAGTTTCATCTGCTATGAGGAGGAAAACCAGTGCCAGAGGATCAACAGGTTTCCCATCTGCTCTGCTCTGGGCTGCTCTGTGTGAACTCCTCCTTCCAGGAGACAAAGGGCCCAGCTGCCATTTTGTTTTCTCGGCCATGTGATCAGCCCATGTATTTTTCTTCCCTGGGCATTTTTGAGTATTTTTTTTGCTCTGCTGTGGGTGTATGGGTGGGTGGGTGGAGGATAAGTTTCTGGGAGGTCATATCCAGCATTTATTAAATCCTTCTCTGTGCTTGCAGGCACAGCTCCGTCCCCCCACCCCACCTCCCCCGCCATTTTTTTTGTTGGTAATAAACAGTTCTTTTCTTTTTTCACTTTCACCCACTGGTATCAATTTCTCTCATTGGCAGAAGAAAAAGGAGTTATTGAAGCCTTTTCCCTTTTAGAGGAAGTGCTCATTCCAGGGCATTTTCTCCTAAAATTTGTCTCCAAAACAGAGACAGATGGCTATTCACTATTTTTAGCAATTTTAGAACCAGATAAATGATGGGAACTTAACTAGGTGTTAGCTTTGAAGTCACAGGAAGAATGTTTTGCCCAATGCTCAGTCCAACTGTAGAGCTCTTTCCCAAAAGGTGTTGGTACTAAATGGTTGCATGTTTTCAAAACCATTTAGAAAAACTAATGAAAAAGAACAGCTCTCAACAAGATAATGCTGCTTGTTCAGGAGACTTTGAGAATGTTATGCAAAGGGTTCTGTAATGCTTCTATGCTCTTCCCTGGTGTCTAATCCAGGTTGATTTCAGGGACAGGATGCTGCCCTGCCCTGAACCTGTGGTTTAATTTCATACAACTGTCCTGGAGAGTAAACTTCAAGCTCTGAGATTCACATTTGCAAACTCTAACTCATTTACAAGAAAATGAAGATTGTTGTCAAGAGAAATGCATTGAGTTTTCTCTGTTATGCGTCCTCTGCCACATACAAACAGATTCACATTCAACAGAGTTTGGATACAGTTTCATCTGGACACCTCCCTGTATTGCACAATCTCTTGAGTTCCATTTTCATTATTTTCCTTCAAGCAATCAGGAAAGTAGAACTTCTGGGCAGAGTTTCTTACTGTAATTTTTAAAAATGTGGAAACCATGACTGGCTTTGCAATGGGCAGCCTGAGTTCCAGAGTGAAATCAGCAGCAAGCACCAATGAAGCCAGCTTCCCTCCAGAGGAGGGATAATTGTTCTCCACCAGTGTTAAAAAAAAGTAAGGTAAAGAAAGGTAATTCCCTTTAAAATATGAATTGTGGAGTTTTCAAGAAAGCAGAGAGCTCACGTTCACCACTACCACCTAAACTGGATGCCTGCAAGGCAGCTTGTAGCCACACATATATGTTAGCAAAATTCTAGCAGCATGAAGACAGAATTTCCCCAGGTCTTATGTGGTGGTTAGAATGACTAAACTCAAGCAAATGACCACCAGGAATTTTGGTCCTTAGTTTTACTTGCTGAGTATTGTTCAAGATTTCAAAAGAAGAGGAGGAAACTCCAGGTAAGACCGCAAAGAAGCAAACACACATCATATGCCCAGGACAGACTGGGAAGGAATAACAGAGTGGTGTAAGATGCAGCTGTTGATCAGAGAAAGGAGAATGCTTAGGGGAAAATCTAGAAATATGTAGATTATGGTGAATTAATAACAGTTGTTTGACTAAGACTAAAATAATGAGAGAAATCTGCCATATTCCACCTGTTCAGATAAAGCTACGGGGCTATGAAATGACAGATCAAATTAAGGTGTCAGGCAAAAAGGCTGTAGTGAGAGACTTTGATTGCTGAGACATTAACCAGACTCTGGAGATGGTGAGCTGGGAAAAACTACTGTGAGGGTGAGTCACTGGAGCGATCCTGGGTTCGGCTGGAGGGTCTGAGGCTAGGCAACTCTGGTGTACTGCTTCTTCTGTGATCTTGGAAAAGATCATTTGGGATTGATGTTTCCATAAAAATCAGTTTGGAAGGACTATTTTGAAAATTTTCATCCAGAAAACTAGGTAGCAATTAGAAACAAAATTAATTTCAGTTTTTTTTTCAACAAAACCATTAAAAATGTTCCCATGAGCATTTCTGTATGGATCAAAACGTTTCTGGCAAGCTTTGGCCAGCTTGTCTTCCTTGGGTGGGGACACAAGAGCCTGGATGTTAGTGTGGAGCTGTGGAGCAGGAAGCATACAGCCTTGTTTCCATCACTTGCCTTCCAGGCTGGACAAAGCCTGTGGCTGTGCCATGCCTGTGGCCAGCTCCAGGCTTGTCTGGGTGAGAGCTGACCATGCTGCTGAGGGAGACCTGAAATCCAGACTCTGTGGTTGATAGTAGACCCCTGCCCTGAGTTGCCAGAGAGGTGGTTTGTTGTCATCAGATGAGACCTGTCTGCTTGTGCTGGGATGATCTGGGATGATGTTCCAGCCATTAAGATGTTGTGAAACTGTACACTCAATTTTGGAGATGCAGACTTTGATTAAATCTGGGATTTACAAAATAAAATCGAAAGGAATGAGAGTTAAGGGGGACAAGGCACAAGCAAGGAGAACTAGCAGAGTTGGACTTTCCAGCTCCTATCTTGGAGTTTCAGCAGGGCTAGCATCAATAAAAGAACTAAAAAGGTACAGGCATTGGTGGAGAAGCACCTCCATCAGTTTAAAAGCTGTGCTCCTCTGGAGCTCTGAAATGCTACCAGATATATGCTGGGATCTGCACTTTCACCAGCCACAGTACTTTGTAAGGATGTGGGCTGGCCAGTGGCATTGTCTCACTGAGGGATATTTAAGAGAGGCTCCTTCTGCACCCCAAACCCTTACAGAACTGGTTAGTGCAGAAGAGAAAACTAGATATATTGTCTCCTAGATACATTTTTCTGACTTCAAAGCTTATACTTTTATGAAATATGAATGGATGTGTGTTCATTTGCTCCTTCATTTCACCTTCCTGAGGGCCACTGATGGTGCTTAAAACATGCCTCCTCTGTGTGTGTGTATATGACAGATTTTTGCCAGTGTGGATGAAAGAGGCAAACCAGCCTTGTTCTCTGTGCTTTCTGTAACAGTCTGGACTGTAGACATCCAGAGCCCCAAATCCCTGTCTGATGCAGGAGTGTGCAAATGGCTGCAGGAGCAGGGGTTGCTCTGCTCTTGCTCAATCCCAGTGCTGCCTCTCAGTATTCCTCTTCTCCTGGCATTAGGAATTTTTTCTTTGTTTGGTTTTAGTTTTATAAAGAATCTACAAATTATTTTCTTCTTTTGTGCCTGGACCCTGTCTTCAGTGTGGAGAACTGAGAAATTTCTACATTTAAACTCTGTTGCAGCAACATGGTCATATTGATTCCAGTTACCAATAGCAGCGTTGCTTAATGGCTCGAATCCAGGCATGGGCTTCGGAGTTGGTTGCAACAACAGTCACCTTTTCATCCTGGAGGTGATGAATGGCTTAGGCATACTAGGCAGGAAAATAAAACCTGTCACTGGAAGACAGATGAGGGCAGTATTTCCCTGTAGTGTTGGACATGTATGTTCCTCTCTGAATAGGTTTTCATCTTATGTTGGCTGTTAGTATCTAAGCTCCTTCCAGAGGAGCCTTGCCAAATGTTCTGGTTCTTCATATAGAACTTGGGATCCACGTTGCTCATGACACATGCAGAAAGTCTAGGAAAAGCAGAGATTGTCTCCACAATTCTGAGAACTCATTTATGTTAAGGAGGTTTGCTCCGCTTTTCTGATATTTTCTTTAGCATTGCTTTTTGTTTGTTTGTGTTTTGGGATTTTTTTGGGTCGGGTGGGTTTTTTTAATAATCATCTACAGTGAATGGTGTATTTCCTGTTTCCCTGCTTTTTAGAAGGAGAAATAGCTACAGTAGGCAACAGGGAACTGTGTTAAATGACAGTGCCACAGAAATGGATGAAGGTCCTGGTTTTTTGTGTTGATGCTGTTGCCTCTCTCTCTGTAGTTATCTTGTATCATGACCAGGATGAGGATGATATTTAAAGTTGGGATGGGGAAGGAACTGTCAGGACTGATACTATCAGTCCTGAAAGGTTTTCCTAAAGATCTAACTCAGGTCTTTGCACATATCCCCAGCGTACACAGACCCTCTATTGCACCTGGGATGTTTAGAGTTTGCTCCTGTGAGCCAGAGAGTAGCCACAGCATTCCCACAGCCAAGGTGACTCTGTAAGACCAAGCCAGGCATGGTTAAACCTTCTCCCTCCTCTCACTGCAGTGCTGCAATGGATGAGTTCGTATTTTACCTCTTGGGCTTTCAGCTGACAGTTGGATCCCCAGGTCCTGTTCTGCATGTGGCAGCACTGAGCCGGCAGCTCCAACTGCTTGTCCGAGTGTGAAGATTCATTAGCCTGCATTTATCAGCTCTTGCCAGGGGAATGGTGAATAATGAAGCCTGGTTCAAGTAATGAAATGATCTCTTTCTCACATCTGATTACATTGCTGCTTATTATTTCCTCAGTGTGTAATTTTGCTTCTCTGGAAACTTGTTTTGTAAACACTAATGATGTGCAGTTGTGGCCCGAAGTTAAACCAGTGCTGCAGGAGCCTGGAGAGCTTTGTGACCTGGCTGTTGGCTTTACTGCCTGTACTTCATCAGGTAATGGGAGGGTGGAGACAGATCCTGCCCCAGTGCTGGAAGGTACAAGGAGCCCCATCAGAAAAGGTGCAGCCCTTGGCAGGAACAGCTTATTCCCTTTGTTCAGGCATCAGTGCTGTGATTAAGCCTGACTGCCCTTCTTCTTTGGCACTGAGTTTCTCAGAAAGACTTCTACCATGATGCCTCTCCATTTATAATTTGTTAGCAAGGAAAAAGACATATTCCTCTCATTTCTTCCTTTATTCCTTTCCTTCTCTTAAACAAGCAGAGCACTGCAGGCTATTCCAGATGTTTTATATGAGAATACTAAAACTGTTTTCTCTCTACTGGAATGACTTTTCTTGTACATCTTAGAATTGCATCTTTTTTTTTCCATGGCAACATCCATTTGGCAGCTTGGTGTCATCCTGAGTTCACCAAATGCAGCCAAAAATTCTCATCCTTAGACCTGAAGACTTGACTTTGCCCCATGTGGTCTTTGTCCCATTTATACAACATAAGGAAGTATTCCAGTTTTCCTAGGCAGTCTTCTCACTGACCTCTGTGTGAGCTTGGTGACACCACCCCCACTTTAGCTACTTCCTTCTCCAAATTATCTTTGTTTGTGGAACCCCCTGTTCTCCAGGGTTAGTATTTGTACCTGTGAGAGATTTTTTGAAGGTTAAGCAAATGAGAGGTGCCCATCTAATGTGAGTAGCACACTGGAAAAATCTACCTATGATAAACTCTGTTCTGAGCAAATCCCTGTTTCAGTAAGACAGCTCTTTGCCATGGGTTGTGTAAGTGTTTCCATGACGTGCATAGTCCAAAAAATGCAGGACAGTTTTGTGTTATTGTTGAAGAAGTGAAG
The DNA here is from genome assembly GCA_013398075.1 of Notiomystis cincta. Taxonomy (NCBI): domain Eukaryota; kingdom Metazoa; phylum Chordata; class Aves; order Passeriformes; family Notiomystidae; genus Notiomystis; species Notiomystis cincta. Next base: position 170,217 of record VZRX01020493.1, read on the forward strand.
TCCTGTTTATGTAGAATGTAATTTATTTTTAAGCAGCTCTTGGCCCCCCTGTAGTCATTATTTGTCTCCTCAAGATGAGTGTCTCATTTCCCTCCTCCTCATTATGTTTGCCATACTACATGGGAGCAGCAGGAGCTGGCTGGGACTCCCTCGTGCCAGGCACTGCACAAGCAAGGAGCAGAGGAGTCACCAGCACCAGTGAGGACATCCCTGAGCTTGCAGGCAGACACAGCAGTGGTTTAACAAGGCAACATTCCTTCCCCAAAGCCCCCAGGCTACTGTGCAGAGCCTTGTGTGACAGATTTTCACTCTCCTGCCCTCTCCATGCTCAGCTGGGTGGCCATGCACCTCTTAGGAGATGTGTTTCCCTGTGTGTCCCTTTGGACACATAAAAGTTGCTGGAAGCAAATCTCATCCTACACGTAGGTTGTGTTTCACCCAGGAGCATTTTATGGTGTCTTTAGGAGGATTGTCAAGAAACAGTTCATATATTTGAGGAGGCACTTGGCTCTGTTATGGTTGCTGTGTTGTTCATTGATGGTGCAAATTATGCCCAGGGCAGTGCCCCCCACTGTGTTACCTGAGATACATTTGATCCTGTATTGCTTACATACCTTTTCAGCCAGTCATGGAAAGGGAAATTTAACCCCACAGTGGAGGGAATCCTAGGAATGTCAGCTAGTTTATTGGCCTAACCAATGGTATATGACTTACTCTGCAGGAGCTGAAAAAAATTTAAGTCATCCTTGTATTAAAACAAGTAGGGGAAAAAGAAATTTCCACACAAAATGGTCCAATCCCTTTAAATTAGAGGGTTTTTTTCCCTAAACCAGTGACTAATGGACTGAAAATTTTGTAAATGCATCTGTTTTGAAGACAATGCCATTTTTCTTAGGAAAGAAAATCATTAAGTGACAAGGGAACAGCAAGTCTGTCCTTGTCAATGTGTTTCTCTAGCTCAGCTGGGGAAACAGGTGTGGAAAACATTTAAATTAAATGGCTCTCCAAACTCTGAGTCAAAATGTAAACTGTTAAGATTCTGATGGCTTTGTTTTCTTCAGGGTTTCACACATTTTTGCTCTACAGTCCAACCGTGTACCATTCCAGAAATCAGTGACCTGGTGTAAAGCTGATTAGTGCATTATTTTCCCTAGTAATAAAAGCTGTGATTGTATCACAACACCCCAAATACTTTGGATGATTTTCCGTGGGTCCTGCAATCTTTGCTGCTCACATTTGGCTGCTCTCCCATGATGAAGCTGTACTTGGGGCTGTACACAGATGCTGCACGTGCCAAGTTGCCCTCTGCTGGACCAGCCCCTTTGTATGATCATCCCAAACCCACCTAGACCCATGACTAACTTTTGTTTTGCTGCCATGAGCTTTGTCCTTCTGACATGAGCTGTTATAAATCCTGCACCTTGTACCCAGGACACTTCAGACCCACCCCAGGTTGCTTTACAGTGTTTGCTTGCAGAGATTAGTGACTCCAGCTGCAACTCACAAGCTCCACTGAATTTGGCTCCTGTTGAGACAATTCTTAACTGCATTCCTGTGTCCAACAAATATTCCATTGCATCTTATCTAAAAACCTAGGATTGATGGAAGGAAACACTGCAAGTGTGGCTTATGGGTCCTCTTGTCTTACCCTTCTCTCTTAAGAGACTGATGTCAAAAGGCATCATGTGTGAATTAGGCAAGATTTACCAGAGACAGTGGAGTTTGATCTTGGGTTTGTTTGTTTATTTAAATACTATGGTTTTGTATCTTATTTATGGTTTCTAGACAAGATTTTTCAAATGGTAGTGGTACTATAAAATTTGGAGGAATAGGGACAGTATCTGGAGAAAATGCAGGATCTCTCAGTAACTGGATAGAGGAATTTTTTTTTTAAAGGAAAGCTGAAGTTTATTTAAAGGAAAGCTGAAGTTTAGCACACAAAAAGAGTAAGGACTCCTTCATTGTTTTGTTTCATTGACAAGAATGTTTTGTTTCATTGACAATGCTCAAGATCATAAAAAATACGAATCCAAGCGTCCTGAGTTGATTAAAGCCTCATGCTGGTGCTTGTGCAAAGAACTCTTTACAAATCCTCAAATTTTGGTTTTGTTGTAAGATGCTGTAACTATTCCTTTGATTCGACTTGGCCATGGAGAGCAACAGTTAAGGAGCTTTTAGCTCTTGGGATTTGCATTTGTGTTTCCTTAGGGTAGACTATGCCCTGATATGAGGAAGGGGTGATTCATCTGGAGATATCTGAAGCCCTGAGAGTGCTGCTCCCTGGGGACCCTGGAGAGGAGAGATAGCTCTTGGGCTGGGAGTCTGTAGGTGAATGAGACATTTCAAAGCAGTCCGTTGCTCTTGCTGGGTTAAATTGTGCTGCTGGAGAACATCCAGTTGCATGGAAAAATATTTCCTGACTCACTTAGAATTTCATAAGCCACAAGCCCATCCAGGATTGCTGTTTATCTTGTCTAGGAACCAAGACAGAGCTCTGCTGCATATTTAATTAGATGGGGGAAGGCAAAGAATTTTAAGATAAGATTATCTTTGTTCCTCATCACAGCTCTCATGTAAGAAGTTTTCATGGCATGCAAACCACACTCTGATGGTAAGCCATTTGTTTTTGAGGACACTGAAAACAGCTTTGGAGACTAATACTTTTTTTGTTTGAATACTCATATGAATTCTTTTCTGTGTCTGAGTAAAAAGATTAGTTATGCATTATTATGGAAATGAACAAGGAGGTGTAAAGAGATGTATGGGAACCTGGGGCTCCTGTAGGAATAAACACTTTCATTCTTGTGGCTGTTGAAAGCAGCAGAAGAAGGACAAGTGAAGAGAACCTGAGTCCAAGTTTCTCATAGCTGCAATAATTCTAACAGTAATCAGAACTAAAGCACTGGGAATAGCAGTATGAAGTCAGCCAGAAGCCAGAGCAATGGAGTTTTACAAACAAAAACTGAGTTTATATTGTGGTCTCTCAGTTCCAGTTCTGCAAAGGTTTTTGAGTATGTTTAGGGACTGGCTGCTAGTTCTTGCTGTGGAGGCAGCTGAAGTTGCAGAGTTTGAGGTGGCAGAAAGGGTGTGAAGAGGATGCAGAACCAGGATGGAGTCCTGTGAGGTTTTCTGTTTATTTAAATCTTCAGTGTTGGCACCAGTGTGCAACAAGTGTTGCAGATACGTATCACCCACAAAGAAACCTGAAATGGTGCGAGTCTGCACCACCACAGCTGCAGACCATGCTCTGCTCTGTCTGAGCTAGTCTGGTCCTTTGTGACTCCTCAAACTCCTTCAGATCTGTGCCCTCCTCTTCCAACGAGGTCAGAGGAAGCCTGGGCAATGTCTGTAGAGCTAGTCAGTGTTTTCTGTACTGTCTAGGGCTTGCTCAGGGGTTGGGGTCCTGCTCTCCTCCTGGCAGAAGGATGAGGAAGGCAGAGGAGATGGTGCTTTAAACCCAGTTTTGCTAATTCTGTATCTTGGAACAAGTTGTTACTCCTATTCAATAAACTCCCTACCCCTGATCTTAATGAAGTACTGGCTGCACTTTGGTAATGAGTCACTGATGGATATCAAGTGATGGCTTGGTGTGGGAAGTGACTGGATGAGCTTCCTGGGGACGTGTTGTAACCTGGGCAAAGGGGATGTGCATGCACTGGGATAGGCATAAAACATCTCTAAGGGGAGTGAAGTTCATCAGGCTGCACACAAATCTACCGTGGTACAAGAGCATTCTGCATCTCTCTGCTGTTCAGAAAAGGATCCAAGTTGCTCTGGGCCAGAGGGAGATCCACAGCATTCAAGGGAAAGCTGGAATTCCTAACACAGAGGTGTCTACAGCTTTCATGCACTGCAGTAAAACTCAGGTTGTCATTAAGCATTCACGGCGCCAGACAAACAAGTAAAATTCAGGAACAAGTAACTGCCTTTGTGGTTTTGTGAGGACCTCTGTGTCTCTGCACTTCCAAATGCTGGCATAATAAATCCTGAAGTGCCTTTTTGCTTGCAGCAGACATGATTAATTCAGTTCTTAGCTGGTGTGTCTGCTAGAGGATACAATTGGCAACCCCTAGGTGGAAAAGCACCAGAGGCCTGCAGCCCTCAAGATCTTTTCCCCTTTTGAGAAACTAAGACATAATATAAAAATTTTCATTTTTTCCTCTTCAAATCCATAATCAGACATGACATAAAGACACTTCTGCATGTGCAAATGCATGACATATTGCACTTCTGCAATAAGTATTTTGCAGAGTGCCTATTAAAGTGAAGATGCTCTCATGTTCTGCACAGCTGGAGCCCCTGTGGGGTCAAGCAGGTCCAAGTGTGACACAAGCACTAAGGCAGCACATCCCATCCACTGCCCACAGCCCCTCCTGCCCTCCTGGCTTGGGGACTTGAGGGATGTCCAGATGTACAATGCCCTTTTTTCACTCAGCAGCTCTTCTACAAGGTGAGAATGAGGCTTGTGGGAATGTTCAGGCATGCTGGCCATAAACTTCAGGCTATAAATGCATCTTTCCTCATATCCATTTTCCCACAGGGAAATCCTGAGCAGGACACAAATATCCTCTCTGACTTTACCAGCTTTCCCTTCTGCTTTTTTCAACATAATCACATCCACTGATTTCTGCTTGTTTGCAGGTCTTGTTTGCAGCTGGAAGCTCAAAACACTATTTATTTTCTGTATGGGTTCCTAATCTGGAAATGGATCTAATTTGCTTTACCAAATTACAAGTGAATTACGACGATCACATTGTGCTATGTCCGGATACATCGTGGTGCTTTCATGAAAGAGGAAAACCCGCGTTTGTCACTGCTGTGATTTTCTTCTTTCCTTAGTATCATTAACTCCATGTTATCAAAAATTATAAAATGTCTCTCTAAATGACAGGGTTTTTTTTTAGGGCAGGAGTTAAGGAGCCAGAGCTGCATCTGTTTCACATCTTTCATCCTTTCAGCCCTTTAAGAATATCCCTGCCAACATCCGCAGTGCTCTTCCCTTGCAGTCCCTCCCCTTGCTCTTAGACACACTGATTATCTGCAATATTCCATTTAATAGTATTACTAAAGAGTTCTAAAAATTTTCCTTTCGGCAACTGCTTCTTCCCTTTTGAATGGAATTTTTTTTCCCTACCTGTAAATCAGCTTTAGGGCCTTGTATGTCTAGGGAGAGTAAACACCCCACAGTTCAAATGAGACAAGTATTTTGCATTTCCATTTCCTGACTCATCAGGAAGAATTTTGTGCAAAATGCAGGAGAAATGTCAAAGAGATAAAATAGCATTGGTTGTGGTTCTTTCTCTGGTTAGAACAGCTGGTGTTATGGAAAACATTCAGCACTATCCAGACTTTGTGGAGGGCAAATACTTTATAGGTACTGCTACATTTCAACGACAATTTTACTGACTGACAAATACTACATCAGCAGAGGTTTTTGTTATAATTTCTTAGTTTACTGTTTTAAACCTGAAGCATATGTGAAGTATATTTCTTTGCTAGGAAAGTTTGCAGTCTGGATGTGAGATGGACTCCCCATACTGCATTTATAGGTACAGACATCAACTTTATTTTTCTGCCACCAAACCACATTTATTCTGAGATGTGGTAAACACTGCTCCTTTTCAGAAAATCTGTTTAAGGCAACTGATTTGCAAGATTATTTTGTAGCTGAGAACAATTAAGAACTCTAAGAGCTTAACCAGCTGTGATAATTAGCACTCACCAAGCCTGTCTTTGGGGAAATACAGCAAACTGTCTTATTTTAGTTCTCCCATAGTAAGGACTGAGAAAATAATGTAAATAACCAGTGTTCTCCTGAGCAGCTCCTTGGGATGGGGAGCCTGGGTCAGAGTCTGGGCTGGGTGTGAGCTGCCACAGCCCGCCCAACTCCCAAGGTGAGTCATTTTGGTAAATACAGGTGATAAATTTAACTCGTCATCATGTTATCATGACCTAAGCAAAACCTGTTTTCAGTCAGGGTGGAAGTGCATGCTACTCATTTCTTACAGGAAGGGCTGTTTCTGCTTTAGTAAGTCCTAGAAGCAGCCTCCTGGGGCTGCTGCCCAGGCTGGTGGGGCAGTGGTGGCCCAGGGCAGGATGCTGGGGAGGCTGCTGGGGCACAGCCCTGGGCTGTGGCAGCGAGTGGCTCGGCCGGTTCTGCGCCCGGCCAGAGCTGCTGGCAGCAAAGCAAAGAACGCCCAGGACACGGCTTTGCAGACGGCTGATCCAGGTGGGTAGAAAGCCTTTGGTCACTGTTTCGTGCAGCAGCATGGAGGGAAAGGCTATCTGCAGGAAAGGGGGAGAAAATGACCCTCATTTGCGTGTGTGACTGTGGTGCTTCATCTCCTGGGGCTACAAATGCTCCTGGGACAGGGAGCACACTCAGAGTTCTGACCAGCACAGTGGTAAAGTTTTTGTTTTATATAGTCATCCTCCTACGGCAGCAAATACCAACTGATGCTTCATGTCAGGGAATATGTCAATTAAATAAATGTTCTTCCCCTTACCCAGCTGCCAGAGGAGGACCAGGGTGTGTCCCTGCATGCAGGGCTGGTACAATTGGAGGACTTACTCCACTCTGCTTCCTGCTCTGCTCCTTGCCAGGTTACAGCCACAGCTGTGTGTGCTTGTGCTAGGCAGTGCCCTGGATTACAAGGCAGGGAGCAGGCACGGGCTGCTCCCAGAGGGACAAGCTTCCTGGTATGGACACAGTTTCTCTTCTTAACCTGCACCACCATTTGGCTGTGCCTTTGCAGACCACTCACCCTAGGAAAGCTGGGCTGCATGGGCCTGCCTGTGCTCCTGTGGGATGGCTGGGAGTCTCCAGCATGGGGCTTTGCCCTTGTCTTCCTTGGGATGGAGCCTGTGCTTTTAGCAATCCAGTGTACTGCTTGCTGCAGATTTGATTCTGGCACTTGCTGATGTATCTCTCCTGGTCTCACTGCACTTAGTAAGAGAAATAGAAGGAGCAGGAGACTGAATTTGCCTGGGCCAAGATTTACAACTGATATTTTTCAGCCATTTAGAAGTCCTGGCATGCATGAGCAGGTCTGGGGCCAAGGCACTTACTGTAATTTCACCATCTAAACACTGGCAGGAAGAGATGCTGCCCATGATCTGTTTTGTAGCAGCAGTGCTTTCCTTTCAGCTGAGTACCAGCAACCCAGCAACAAGCAGGGAGTGCAGGACACTGAGACTGGGGATATCTTCATGTCCATCTCCTCCTGCATGTCCTGGTCACAACTGGACATTTCTCAACCCAAGTACCACACTTGCAAGCACAGAGCACTGTAGTGTGGCTTCCTGGGTGCACCCACCTGGATGTAAGCACTGGGTGAGCAGTCTCAGCTGCCTGGCAAAGACCACTTGTACAGGTGTGCACTGCAAAAGCCAGGGCTTGAGCTAGCCATTGCTTACCTTGTTTTTCAGAGTCTCTCTGCCACTGTCCTTGCTGTTGCCTGTTATTGGGCTTGTTTCCATCAAGAGGAGCCAGAGTCCTTTTCTCATTGTGCTTGGGTGACAGCATGCAAATGGCATCACCGTGGTAGCCTGATGGGGTGTAATGTATCATCATTAGAGTGCAGTAATGTGGTACCCAGCTTGCATGAGAATGACTGCCAGTCTCCCACCAGGCTGCATTTTAGCAGACATCATCTCTCCATCACTGATTTTAGGAGAAGCATTGAGGAGTTAGCTACTTGTGCTGCTGGCAGTTTGCTTAGCTCACTGGTTGGGCCATTTAAAAGCAAGATGCTTACAGAGTGAGAGGATGTTGTGGGCTTGGGGACTTCAGCCCTACATTATTAACCCCCTTAATCAGGAAGCTTAGATGAGATTTTTAGTTTAAAACCTGCCAAAATGAAAGGGAAGAAAAGTAAAATTAAATAAGCTGCAAATGTAACAAAGCACCTCACACCAGCTGCTGAGTCTTTTTGACATTAGAAAGCACATTTGGCTCTCACAGAATAGAAAAATGTAATTTTGAACTTTCAATCCTTTTCCCTCTGTAACAACAGCTCTTTTCTCTCCTTGATGTTTAGCTCATTGCTTTTTACAAAATCTCTTACAGGTAAAGAAGCTTTCAGAAATGAGAGAAGGCCTACAAATTTTGATAAAAAGGTGCTAGTATGGTCAGGACGCTTTAAAAAGGAGGAGGACATTCCCAGGCACATATCGTAAGTGGACCTGTCAGAATGGTTCTTTTGGCTGTGAACACACAGATTGAGACCCCAGTTTGCATCACCTAGAACTCTGCTCTTGTGGTAGGGGTTAGTGCCTCCCCCATGCTGGTGTCCAAAAATAACTAAATAATTGTAACTCTTGTCAATTTTGTCATTCCCTGTGAAGTAAACTGGATTCGCTCATTTTAGTTATCATAAATTTCAGACTAAGCTGAAGGGTGTTTTGCAAGTGGCTTTGAAACTCAGAAGCCACCATGGTAAGGTATCATTCACTCTGGGTTTTCACATGCTTTGCTAGGTTTTACTGATCAGTAATTAATAATGCTGCATAAATTTTAATAAGAAGTGGGGGCTACATACAGCTTTGGTGACAGACATGTGCAATGAGTTCCTCCTGTATGGGCTGTGGTTTCACCTCCTTGTTGAGATATTTTGTTAAAGGATTGTCACTGAGTTTTGGAGTCCTAATGCTTCTGACTTGTGATATCCTGGGTTCTCCTCCAGCTGTCCTTCCCCTTGCAAGTGTGAGTAAATCTGTGGCTGGATATAATTTCATGGATGGCTCATTGCCATGCTGCAGTTTCTCGTGAACATGAATTGTTGGTTATATGCCAGGAGTTAGTCATGGAAGGTGGTGGAGATTTTCCAGTGATGGATGGGGCTGTCCAGCTGCTTGGGAAGAAAACTGGATGGTGCAGTTGTGTCCTCTGACCCAGTCAGCCTCCCACCACAGGCAGATAATCGTGGGGCTGGTGCTGACTGCCTGGCAGAGGCTGTGCTGGGGTGGGTTTTAATTCCCTGAGGGTGGCATTGCCTGGCCCTGGTGGCATGGCCTCAGTGTCTCCTGGTGCTGCACAGCACCCCATGGCCTGCCCTGCAGTTCTCAAAGGTCAGCCCTTCATTATTACAATGGAAAGACTTTCCTATCCCTGTCATTTTACAGGCATTCACTCTCACACACAATAAAAGAATACAGGAGAGCAGGATTTTTTAATCCTGTTATTACTGATGACTTTTAAGAGTAGCAATACTCCACCTAAGTCTTTTCCCCACAGGCTAATTTTTCAGTCCTCCTCTAAGCAGCTGCAGAAAGAGAAAGCTGAACCCCACTGCACACTGACAGAAAGTTGTTGTAAGACTTGAGCATTCATTACCCATCTCCTTATGATCCCATTTCACACATGCTGCTGCAGAATGGAAACTCTGCTCTGTCCTCTACAGGTCTGAGGTCCTGGACACTGCAAGGAACATCGTCAGGATAAAGGTTTGCTACATCATGATTGCACTGACTGTGCTGGGCTGTGTGACCATGATCATCACAGGCAAAGAAGTGAGTATTGTTTCTGGGGGAGCTGGTTCACTTTACATGTGGTCTATGTATGTTCTTTGGAAATAAGCACCTGGTGACAGATAGGTTTGAGGATACACACACAGAAGCAATGTATGCACAGGGTCTGTATCACCCCTTCTCCAGAGGAGACATGGGCATTGGGAAGCACAACCTGCTGATTAATGTGTTAATCACACAGTGGTTTCTGACCCACTCTACCATAAACCTGTGCAGTGCAATGCTCTATATGATGGTGTCTCAACAAGAGGCTAAACCAAAGATGATGGAGTAGCTCAGACAGTGTCAATGGAACCTGTTCTTCCTGGAATCTGTCAGACACGAGGCTCCTGTGGTTCCACCTGCCTGGCCTGGATGCCACCATGGTCACCAAGAGCTGTGACCTTCTCTCTATCCCACCCCACTGCTGGGTCTCCAGTTTGACTTGCGAGTCCCAGTGCACTTGTAAACCTTTTACAGTGTAATTCTCCTGCTAATCAGAGCTGCAAATGCTGAAAGTGTGGTGTAACAAGGAAACAGATTAACTTCTGTCACTGCAAAATAGCAAAAGGGACAGTGAGGTGTCAAAAGAAGTGGTGCAAATGTGGGGAAATTTAGTGGTGGCAGTTGTGAGCATGCAATGATTTCCACCAAATCGTTTCCAGGCTGCAAAGAAGGATCAGACCCTGGTGAGGTTGAACACAGAAAAGAAGGCCAAGTGGAGGGCTGAAGTGGAGAAAGATCAGGAGGCAGCTATTGGGAAGTCACAATGATTTGGAACAGATTAATTTTAACAGAAGGAGATAAGTGATTTGCACACGTGGCATATGGACCTGTCTTCATTTAACTCTTAAGAGCTTTTTCACTGGAACTCTCACAGCAAAGACTCCACTGCTTAAAGACTGCTCCATGCAAACTGGAAACCCCCTAGGGAAACTCCAACTGCCTTCTGTGGCTTCCAGTCTCTGGCACCAGGTCCAGCTCACATACAAAAATCTTTTTTAAACTGGAAAGTGTGGGAAGGACAAATGCAGGACTCCCCAGCTCAGGATCAGCTTTTCACAGTGCTGCTGATGCTCAAGTCTCCTCACAGTCAGGAAGGACATGGCCCTGCATCAGGCAGCATCACATTCTGTGCAATGCCTCCAGGGCAAACAGCCTTGGCCAAAGTGACCAAGAGCAGGGGGAAAAGCAATTTGAAATATGTTTTGCAACCACAAAGACATCAATTATCTCTCTGCCTCAGTTGTCTTGGAGCCTGCTGCCATCACTGTCCCCTCTCCCTTCCACCAGCACCTCGTGGGATGCTGTGGCCAGGGGAGAGGAGGGACATAAGCATGAAGAAGGTCTGGGAAGATGGAAGAGTGTGAGCAGACCATGATGACTGATTTGGAGCAAAAGCGGCTTTGGGCCAGAGGAGATGGTGGTGGTGTGGAGTGATTCCTGTGGGGCAGCCCAGGGAATCCACGCCTGATGCAGGGAGCTTAGCCTGGAGACATCTCGTGTCCTGTAGTACCTCACTGGTTTTCTCTTTCATCTTCTGCTTCCAGTCATTGTCATGAGAGTTGTCTAACACTTGCTTAGCTGTGATTTTAGTCCAGAGTAATTGTTAATACATGGTTTGCTAAAACTGAATTCTTTTTAATCATCATAGTTCATTAACTCATAATAAAACAGCTGTCCAATTACAACTAAAACAAACGCATCTCTTCACATCTTCATTTAGAGTGTCACAAACTCTCAGGCATGATGTTTAACAGATGGGAGAAATCCTAATGAAATATTGAAAATTACATTTTCATGAAGTGACTTAACTTCAAGACAGGCCCCAGTTCATGCCCGTGGGTGCTGATCCCCCAAGTGTCCCCTGTAACCCTGTAGTGCTGGCTGGTGGAGATGGATGTGCTGCACGGAGTCCCAAGGCACACAGGGTGGCAAAACCCAGCCAGTCTCAGCCCAGCTGCTACAGGAGATGCTGTAGCCATGCTCAGCCTTGGTGCAATGTCCTGAGCATCACACTGGCACTTGGCCTCTCCAAGATTTATTACCTGGAGTAGTTGCACTTGTGCTCCAGGGGAGTCTGGAAGCTCCTGCTCAGGTCTCCGAGGTTTATTGTGTCAAAAATCATGTCCATTTATTGCTGAAGAGTCACTGCACAAACAGGCTGCTGGTAAAGATGGGCTGGGGCATGGGCAGATGCTCAGCAGTTGTTGGGCTCTGGGACTCTGTGTTCTGTGCCTGTGGTCTTTGGGCAGTTTTCTCCCTGTGATGTTCCTTAGGAGTACTTCTCTCCATGCTCACAACTGTTTAGGATGAGGGGGATGTTACCTCTGTCACAGCTCCAGGCTTGCAGTGCTTGTTTCCTACTCAGAGCCTCATGCAGTACAGCTCACCAAAAGTGATGTCTGGTCCCTGTAGTATTCCTCACAAAGCACATCTCAGAGAAGTGAAATAATGGCCTAGGACAAGTACAGAGCAAACAAGTCTCTGCTGAGAAGGCACTTTTGCTTCACAGGTAATATGGGCTCTTTCATTTTATGTGACCTGGTTTTCTTGGTTAGTGCAATAAACTGCAAGAATTACCTCAAAGTTAGTGTTCATTTGGGGATAAACTAAAAGAGCTTGCTCAGACTCTTAGGGGTTTTATTAATTCTTAAATGACTTTCATGTGCCTTTTTTCAGAAGGTACATGTAACAATTAAAGGAACTATTTTGATGCTTGTAAACAAATTCACATCCATGTTCTGAGCTTCCCTGACTTAAGCAAGAAAGGAGATGACCATAGCAATATCTAAAGAACAAGAAAATTAATTGTGACTTGTTCCAGTCTCTGCTCTGCAGTCCTCTCTGCCTAGGAAAAAAACCTGCTTCAGTTGTGAGCTATTATCAGATCCTCTTTAACAGCCATGGTCTCTGCCTACAGTGCATAAAGCTGCCACATTACACACAGTCATTAAGAAAAAATCAATTCCTTCTCCCTGCACCATGGGTAATGCCTCTGAGTGACCAGATGACCCAGGTGTTTGTGGGCTTTTAGAAAGAGCTATGACTATTATGTAGGGAAAGATCTGTTACCAGTGCCTACATGATTATTCATTTTAATATCATAATACTCCCCAAAAAATCAATTGGACTGATCTCTGGCTTGCACTTGGTCAGTGGTGGGTGGCTGCCAGTGTAGCATATCCTCAGCTGGAGTCTCTCCTGTATGAACTGGACATGCCTCTCCAACACTGGGACTTATCACTGCTTGTTAAAATCTATTTCCATCTGTGTCTGCAAAGTCCTTTGACTCATCTCTTAAAAAGCCTCTAATTAACACAGACTTCTGAATATAGAATTGGCTGATGCTCAGCACCTTACAGTTGTGGGTTTCTTTATTTCCCCTCCCATCTATATTGCTTCAGTGTCACACTTGATCCTCCAGGCTTAAAAAGGGGATGGGAGGTGCTATTGGGTACAAGCTATTGTTCCCTTTTTAATAAGGTGTCTTGTTTTTGCCAGCCTGGCCCTAAGGAGAGGGGCTGGCTCCTTTCTGAGGCAGGGGATAGAGCTGAGAATGTGCTGGTTTGCTGTGGTTCTCAGGGAGACCAAGGGTGAGTCCTTTCAACTCTCACCTCCTTGTTTACGACTCTGTACTGAGGGGAAGGGATTCTTCTTCCCTTGCAGGATTTTTTCTGCTTTAATGAATGGCATTGTATGGCAGTGGTTAACAATATACTGGTGGTTGGTGCCACGGAGATTTCTATTACAGTAACAATTATTGGGGAAGCTTTTCTATAGTAGCTGGAGTTGATCTAATTCTGCTTCCATTAAAATCAGTGCTGCAGTTCCTCCTGGCTGTGGATTAAGGTTATCATCCACAACTTTTTGAAGTTTCAGTGATTTCCAGAGACTTAGCTTCCCCAGAGAGTCAGGCTGCTGCAGGGCAGAGCTGGGTGCACTGAGCTTTCTTCCTCCAATGTGGTGAGATCAAGCTTTTACGGGAGGCTCTGCATCATGGACATCGCAGAATGCCAGAGGAAAAAAGTCTGAGCTCAGGAGACCTCAGTTCCTTCTGTATTCATTTTACCTCTTGTTTTGACCTTTAGGGTGTTTCTAGTGAAACTTGATTTATTCCCATCTGCTGTGTGCAGGTCTTCTCCAGACTGCACTTGAGAAGGATTTTTTCCATTTTGTCTTGCCATTCAGAAAGACCCAATTTTAAAGACTGCCCTGTTCTTCCAGTGTTTAATCTCCCACCAAACTGAGAAACTGCTGCTTGTTTTAAGTCTAAGTGCACCCAGCTTCAGCTGCCAGGTGTTGACCATTGTCTTCAGCATGGAAACTTTCAACCCAGCTCTTCCCTGTGTGTCACCAGCCACCCCTCAGCTGTTTGCAGTTGTGTGGCTGCTGTGTTCAAAACACCTGGAGTTTCTAACCATTGCCTGGTGGGTATCACTGGCTTACTGGCCAGTTAAGTGATTGACACTATAGTGAATTTACTCCTGAATCAAGTGATTTACTACATTAGTAGCCTCTTCATAAACAATCCAAATGGACTGCTTTTGTTGGTTTTAGCATAGAATCAATAATCTAGTAGTCTTTCTAGAAAAAAAAGGTGTAAAAGCTTTCCAGACATTACTGACTGCCCTGGAAAATTAAAAAGCACAATGGCCATGCATCAGAAACTGGCTCTCCTCTGTCTGTGCCCAAGGCATCAGCACCTGCATGAGCAGCATGGCAAGATATGCCTGCAAATCCTTGGGACTGCCAAGGATCAGTTCAAAACAGCTTCAAGGCTAAAGGTCTCCTCTGGGTGAGATGCAAACTATCACTACTTTGGCTCTGTAAAGGGACTTGCTCTCTCTTACCACAAAGATCTTTCCAGCTTGGAGCAGCCTCCTGCTTTCTCCCTTGCTCAGCATCATTGCAGCAAATTAAGTGGTGGCTGCTGCCACCACTGGCACTGGGATCCTCAAAACCACCATGATTTCAGAGCTGGCTTAAACACCACTGTCCTGCCTGGATTTGGCATGAAGTCATTCTAGCCTAGCAGGAAAGCAAGGCCAGTATTCAGTATTTTGAATTAATTAATCATTCATTAACACATTGTGATAACATTAAAACAATTTTCCATGGTTAAGTAGCTTGATGATCGTTAGTGCTCTGTGATGCATTGCAAAACCTCTGTGACAGTCATATAATGAGTAAGTAGCTCCTGAAGGGCTCTGAAAGGACCTCAGCATTTAATTCCTCTGCTCTGTAAAGGATACAGACAGCTTTCAGCACTGCATTAGTGGAGCTGGCTCCACACCTACTCTGTGCATGCAAGAGCTTTCTACATGGAAACCTAAACTTGGCACCTGACTCTTCCTCTGCAGCAGTGTTCCTCAGTGAAGGACCCAAACCTTGAGCTGCTTGGGCAGGGACTGCTGTTGGCTGGGTGTGGGAGGAGGTCAGTCTGAAACAGGGTTTCATAGGAAAGAGCTGGGCTCACTCACGTCTTCTGCAGCAGGAGCAGTTACCAGAAACTGCTGGTGAAACTGCACCAGGACATGGAGGGATTTTCATGCTGGTCTGTAACACACATCTCACAGATGATGTAAGGTCCTGAGACATCCTAAATGAAATTGGGAACCAAAATAGCCCAATGAATTACAGTTATTTCTAATGGTTCGTTTTGCTCTGTGTGCAGAATGTGAGAATGCAAACACAGCTCACATGGAGCTCTGTGAATTGCACCCTCTTGCAGTGAACTCCTCATCCCCCACAAGCAATTTTATCAATCTAAACATTGTCCTGCAACAAATGTCTACCAGCAGGGCTGTAATCTGTAACAAGGACATCCACTAGGGCTGTAAAGACGTCATTAAAACAATGGTGCAGCAGGGAGGACAGAATAATCTCCAGAATGGTCCCAAGTTGTGGTAAGAAACAGAAAAATAGCATGAAAGGCAGGCAGTTAAATTACCCCAATATTTCAGGACTCAAAGCCCCAGGAGAGGGCAATTTTACTTGACAAACAAGCATTAATGCAAAGCAAAAATACAGCTATTGTGTGTTGTTCTTTCCCACTCATTTCTTTTTTTCTTATCCTCAGGGCCCTTGTGCGGGTGGCACAGGGGATGCTGTGAGCTGGGGACTGCTGGGCACTCCCTGCTGTGGTGTTGGCTCATACATATCGTGTGGGATGCTGTGGGGCTGCCAAGGACTGCACAGTGAAACTGCAAAATTGGGCAAAGAACTGCACTATCCCATGTACCAACTCCCACACTGGGGGGTTTAGGATTTTTCCTTTTGTTTCTTTCTCTCAGAGAATTTTCCCCCATTTGTTGCTAAGAGACAATAATGACCACTACTTAAGAGAGACAAAAGATGTAGCCAAGAGAGGGGAGTGCAGCTGGTTTTACTATCCCAGCTGAGGGGCCTTCTCTTGGGAAGGGCAGAGATACCGTGAGATTTGGGCTGAGGGGAAGGGGCAACTCCTCTTGCTCTTGACATTGGGGGGCAGACAGGCTGCAGTCGCTGTGGGGGGAATTCACCACCACTACCAGGTCTCCTGCTGCCTCCTTCCACCCTGAGCAGAGATCTGCTTGTAAAAGCAGCTGTTGGACTGTGCAGTTTCTGACACGTTTCGTTTAAGGGNGGGGGCGCATTGTTTCCATTCCAGTGCCCGTCTTCCTTGGCAGACAGCTGTCTTTCAAACTGAGACACACAGCCTCTCTGGCATCTCATGGTGAGGGTTTGAGGACTTTTTAATCTACTTGCCTCTTGTTGCCTTTGCTGAATGCACCTGGAAGAGATTTTGAGTTTATTTCAGGTGAAGTCCAGGTGTCTGTGGATTTCCATGGGTGACAGCTGGATGTCTCCTGCTGCTGGGAGGACACAGGTGTCCTGTCAACATACATCTCTCCAAAGGCAGCTGATTCCCTTCCAGTGTCCTGTCAACATACATCTCTCCAAAGGCAACTGATTCCCTTCCAGTGCCCTTTGCTGTGGGCCAGACTCTGCCCTGGCACCCAGGTGTTCTGCAGCAGATGGTGCCATCCTCCTGGAAGCCAGGCTGTGAGAGCCCAACTGCTCTGGGGCTCCCAGGGCAGCATCAGAACAGCCACCACAGGTGAGGCTCACAGTCCCGTGACCCAGGGCTTCCACCTTCCCATGGGGTGACAGGGCTGGGAACAGAGCTGGCTCTGGGGGCAGTGGAATGCCATATCCTTCCTCCACTCAACTCACCAGCACAGGCAGTCACTGTGGTTCACCACCCTCTGGACTTCCCACAACACATAGACTCTGCAATGTTCATCAGGTGGGACACTGGCCTTCTTTTTGAGAAGTTCTTAATGTGCAGTGACTACCCTAGGGATGCTCTTCTTTGGTAAGAACTAGGACAGAGTGTTCAGCAGAGAGGCTTGAGCCCAAATATTTTGTTTTGCTTTAATTAGTTAGAGAGAAAAAATAATAACGATGCTTTCCTCAGCAGCTCCCAAAGTGCACCACAAAGGCAGTCAGTGCCATGCCACACCTTTTCAATTGCACCCCTGGGAGCAGCACTGCTCTGAGAGGCATAAGGGCACGTGTGGACTGGCATAGGCATCACCCCTTTATGTGCTCTAAAAAGAGCTGAGGACTTAGGATAAATGAGGTTTTAGTATCTGTGAGGTTTGGGGTGCTGGGACGAGGTCCCCCATCACCCAGACCTCTAGATGTGCTGCTGAACTCTGCCTAAGACCCTGCTGCAATGGCCAGCCCCTGTAGAGCTCCCTTGGGAGTGTACCAGAAAGAATATCACTAATGAGTGGTGATATTCATTGGGGAAAGTGGCTGAGTGCAGAAATATTCACAAACCTAAAAGTGAGATAGAGGAAAGAGCCCAAGTGTGGCACAGAGAAGGGATGGCTTTGCCCCCTCTTTGTCTGACTCCCTCTTCCCTGTTAAGAATGTTTTCATCAAGAAGGAAATGTGTTTTGAGTTGCTTTTACACATCAGCCAGGGATCTGAGATTTGAGGCAGCCTTCCTTGCACACTTACCAGTCTTCTTCTCACTGAGGCGCGGTTGGGGTCTGGATGCTCTCACACAGCAGCTGGTGCAAGCTCAGTGCTTCCCTGCTAATGTGCTCCCTTGCTGCTCAGAATGCAGGCAGACTTCTATAAAGAGCAATAAAGCCATGTACTTAAGCAATAAAACAGGCATAGGAGCTCTGACACCCAGACAGCAGAGCTGAGATAATGGCTCTCCTGGAATCCACCCTCTGCGTAGGCTGAGGTGATTTCTCACTCCACAGCTATTATCCCCCATTATCCTGCCCACCATTCACTGCTCCCTGTGGTGTGAGCTGTGTCATACAGCAGCTCCCAGGCTGTGATCTGGGTCCCCAGATCCCCATCACTGAACCCCTGCACGTTTTGGGGTTGGGGCAATGTTGGTGTTTGCTGAGAGCTTCTGTTCTTCACTCAGCTTTCACTGAGCACAGGCTGGCTGTGTTTGCTGCCAGGCAAACCTGTTCCCTCAGGGCAGGGCTCAGCACTGTGTGTGCTGTTTGTCACACACATTGCATGTCCTGATGACAACGTCCTTACACATTTTACTGGCTCACTTGTGTGCTGGCTGGGAAGGTGTGATGCTGACAGGGAAACCTGTCTGGCTGATGTAAAATGATGTGTTTAGATCAGCTGTGTGCTGGTTGTCTGGTTCCATAAACCCAGGAGCAGTTTTACAGTGCTGGTCTCACAGAAACATTGGCTTTGTTCTGGGGAGGTGGAGGAGCAGGTAATGGCTTGTGGTCTGGGACCAGGGGGCTGGAAACACAAGTTCATGTAAACTCCCCCGCTAAGAAGTGCAAACCTCTGCAGTTTTGAGCTATGAAGTGTTTGATGCTTCATTTTAGATCCAGTGCTTTAAAAAGAGGAGCATTGTGTGGTATATGGGATATGGAGAAGGCTTCATGAGCAAGTGCTCCAGCCACACTGCCAAAGCCACAGAAGGCAAAGGGTGAGACTGGGAGAAGGAAGAATTACCCACTGTAGGAGAAGATCAGGCTCAAGAACATCTGAGGAAAACTGAAGGTGCACCAGTCCATGGGACTTGATGAGACCTGAGGGAACTGCAGGTGAAGTGGCTGAGTGGCTGCCATCAAGTCTGAGGAGCCATGGCAGGCTGCTTCTGCTGCTGGCCTCTGGTTTGGGGTCCTGCTCTGAGCTAGCACCACAAACCCAGGAATCCTGTCCCAAGGCTGTCTGATCCATTGCTCTGACACATCTCAGTCCACCCATGCCAGCCTGCCAAAAGCTTTGCTCTTAGATGGGTGAACAAGCAGAACACCAGCCCTTATTCTGGATGGGATTTTCTGGTGGACCTGGCTGGGATGGCCAGCTCAGGGTAAGCTCAGTTCTCTGGTGCACTTGAACTATGTGTTTGTCCCCCAGATGTCTTGTGAAAGGGGAATGGGGCTCCTAGCTGCATTTTAAAATGCAAAACCACATCTTGACATCTATGGAAAATTAAGTTTCATGCAATAACCACTTTAGAGACTCTGATTTTAAGTGACTGAAGAATAGCTTTTAACCTAGGTGCGAATCTAGAGGTAAATTTACATAATAATTGATCTAAAAGCTCCCTACCACCCACAAAGAGAGCAAAGAAACCTGTTTCTGCTCCATTTTGTGTTTTAAGTGCTTCTAACAATGTAGCCAATTCAGTGTTTCAGTACAATTTGCAAGTTCCATAATAGTCTGCTCCAGAGAAAACTTCTTTATAGCATTTCTGCTTGTCTCAAGTTCTGCTCAGAGGCCTGAGTGCATTTTAGTAAACTTTCTCCACTGGCTTTCTATATTCAGTTGTTTGTTTAAGACTTAAGTAGTTTCAGAATATACTGTTTAAATTTTTTTTTCTTGTGGTAGGAAAAAAAAAAGCCATTAAGCCCAGATTCAACTTCATGCACATGAGCAAAATAGCTTTTATTAATGCCTTTAGCTGTGATGAGTGAGAACTCCAAGCTGTCAGGTCTAACCCCAGGGAGAGTCCCAATACTGTGCTCAGACTTTATATTAAAGGATGAGAAACTGCACGTCAACATATCAGTGAAAAGCCCATGAAAGACAGAACACACAATACATTGTTTATTAATATTATTGTTCAGTACAGAGGTGAAAGCTGTCAAATGGGGAGGAGAAAGTGGGGCCTGAATTTCTATCCAGTCAGGCTTTATAGTCCCTGTTTGACCATATTTTTTCCATCTTCCACTTCTCTAAGCAGGAAGTTCAGGATCCAGCCAAATGCATGTTTATTTACCTTTGAACACCAGCAGATGCTGCTTCTTCCTGCAGCCTTGTCAATACTGAGTTATTACTCTGCAGCTACAGAGGCTGAATCTGGCCCCTGTTTGATCAGGGATGTGGGAAGACAGCACGCTCACACCTTGCAGAAGCTGCTGTATCCTCTGCCAGAAGCCCAGCACTTCTTTATTTTTAAAGTAAATTTCAGGTTGCCATGGTTTCCAGGAAGCACAGGTCTCACACTGCTGCGAGGCTCGAGCAACAGCAGGAGAGGTGAGAGGCTCCCCAGCCCTGTCTTGAGTGGTCTTCAGGCCACCTCTAGCTGCAGAGGTGCAGGGACCTGGCTCCTCTGGCTCAGGCACCACAGGACCTCCTTGGCTATAAGGATTTTTCCAAGATCTCCTTGGCTATAAGGATTTTTCCAAGATCACACCCACCCCATGTGGTTCCAACACACGGGTACAGACCAGGTCATTCACGCCTTCAGAGAAATATGATAGTTTGATTTAAGGAAGGCTTCCTGTGCCAACATTCTGCCCACAAGTTTCAGCAGGATGTGTAAAAACCTACCCTCAGAGCTCAAAGATTTTCCCATTGCTGTGGATTTAGTGTTATAATCTCTTCTTTCTAGCCTGTTTAGCATCTAGGCTGTCAATCAATACCTCTTGTCTCAAATAGAGGAGTTTGACCTTGGTTTATTTTACACCTGCAGGTGAAATCTTGTAGCTGTTAGAGACAGATCATCTGTTACATACCCAAGGAACAGGCAGGTATTATTAGAAATACTCTCACCTATCCATGAGGATTGTGAGAAGCAGGAGTGCACCTAGCAGGGTTTCAGGGGAGGTTGTCAGTCAGGAAATGCCCTCAGAACTGCTCTGCCTTTGCTGACGGCCAGCACTGTGCTGATTAATCACTTTTAAAGTTCAGTGAATCCATAATCTTGTCGGGAAATGTTGAGGAAGCAAATTTGCTCTGAACAGAAGGCAGGCTCTGAGGGTAGGACTCATTCCCATTCTAAATAGGTGTTTGCTGGTGCAAAACTGAGTTTGTGTAGGATCCACTAAGCACCTCTATTTTTCTTTCCCTCAGTCTTTTCCCTTTTGGCAGAAAAAAATTTATTCAGCTTCTCACTGCTCTTCCCTTTCAATGAGAGTTTTGGAAAGGAGAGATGGTTTCTTCCTCCTCTTTCCAGTAAGAATGTGCATGATGTGAAGACAGAAGAAGACCTTAGGAGGACAGGAGGGCTCTGCTCCTCCTTACCTGCCTGCCCTGCCTAAACCACACTGGCCACAGGCATCAGCTTCACAAGGGATCACCCACCCTTCAGCTGCAGCAGTGTTTTGAGCGCAGGAGTGACACAAACCAGAGCTGTAGTTGTGATGAAGAACAGATAAAACAGGGAAGAATTTGCCACTTTCTTCTATGAGTGAATGGCAACACTCTAGACCCAGTGTCATTAAACTGATCAGGAAAAACAGGAGCTCAAAAAAAGGGAGAATCTCCTCCATCTGTGAGGACTGGAGTCACCACAATTACTCTATAGCATCAGCAACTCCATCACCACCAGAGTGAGTCCAAGAGGAAAAAATAGTTGGGGAAGCAAGAAAAAATAATCCACCTCTATTTTTCTTCTCTTACCAAATTAAATGACCTGCACTGGGGAGTTTCTAACACTTCTAAATGGTTGACTGAAGTTCCAATTTATTTCCTGTCAGATTCTCACAAGCTCCAGTGTGATGAGGACTGCCCTACAAGTGCTGAGCAGCCCCTGCTTGCTCAGGGTCTGTGTCCCTGGTGCACCACACATTCAGCTCCCATCTGCTCAGGCAGTGGGTGCAGCCTTTGTTTTGTTTTGTTGCTGTGGTTTTTAAGTGACTGCTGCCTTTGCAGAGGAAAGTTTGGGCAGGAATAGAGGTGGCTTTCATGGTGTCAGGGTGAGGCTCCTTGCAGCTTGCATTGTAGCTCTGGCCAGAGGGAAGGCAGCCAGAATGCAGCTTTATTACTGACAAAAGCCATTTCTGAAGCACTTGGTGATTTTAATAGCTTTCAGTTAATGCAAGCAGATGAGGCTGAGCCAGGAAGATCAGCCCAAAATGTGAGGCTTGGGAAAGCAGCCTAATGCCAGGCTCTGGAGGGCAACTGAGGTGCTGCAAACCAGCCCTGCTCTGCCAAATGCAGTGCTGAGGAAGGACACTGGCTGCTGGGACAGGTGGTGCAGGCGATAAGAGAGAATGGGTGTGAAGAGCTGTTGCTGCTCCTTGGCTGGCTCAGGTGGGCCAGGAGGTGGCTGTCCAGAGTCTGGCAGGTAGCCTTTGCCCATCTACCCTCCCATGCCTCACGTGGTTTGTGGGTGTTTCAAATGCTCCATGGTGTGGCTGAATAATCCACTTGTCCTGGACCTCCCATCCCAAAGCTGGATAAAGCTTGTAGAAAGGATAGGTCTGTACAGACCCTGCTCCTGCAGCTCCCAGCTCCATACAAGACTCCTGTACCTCCTGGCAGGAGCAGGAGAATGAACCTGAAAGTCTATATAAGCTTTTCAAACATGTCTGAGTCCTATATTCTGAAATTCGGCCTGTACAGGACTCTCCAAAGGGCTGTGTAGAAGCTGAAGGGTACATATTGGTAAAAACAGCATCCCTCCTCCTGCACTGCACTGCTGAGAGAGGAACAGCACTCTATGGCAAGCATCAAATTAGTGACACTGTGTTTTTGTTTCCTCCTTTGATGAGCAAAGCTTGTTGCAAGTGGTGTGTTTAAACAGATATTATGCAGGGTGGCGATAACCAGTTTTAAGTCATTATACAAGCAGTTTAATTTGATGTTGCTCTATAAATAATCTAAGTCTATTTGCATGCATATTTTGTTGACAGGAAGATAAAACCCATAATTCCTACAAACAACATAATAATGTTTTATCAGTGGCAAAAACAGTGGAAAGATCTGCCTTTCAAAATGCAGTGGTTCAACCACTAAAAAGAAGAACTTTGTCACATCCAGTCATATTAAAAAAAAAAAAAGTACAGCTCCATCCATAACCTCCATGGAAGTAGAGAAAAGACTAAACCATGTGAGTTTGGGACAGTATCTTTTGTTTCCTAGCTGAGAATACTGGCTGGTATCAGTGTTCTCTGGATCCGAGCAGTGCGTTGTTAACAGAGGGTGCTATGACCCAGGGCATCACTTAGGGACACAAAGCAAATTTTTTGAGGTTTGACTATTCTTTGTAAGACTACCACATGCTTACAGAAGAACAGAAAGTTCCATAGTTCAGTCAAGCAGCTTTTCAGAAATCCTTCTCTGTGTTGTGAGTCCAAATGCAAATCTCCCAGCCCGCTGCTGTGGCTCCTGAAGCTCAGGGGTCGTGTTGCCCCAGCACAGCTCCCAGCACTGGCAAAGATCCACTGCCAGAGTGTGCCCTGTTAGCACAGAAGGTGGGCAAAGCTCACAGGGAGTGGAAATAAGAGCCTAACTTTTATGGATGGTAAATAAAATATTTCATTTGGGAGTTTTTCAGTACCTGGTTTGAAATATCTACGTCATATGGCCTCTAAAAATTTCATCCCTGTTTCCACTGTTCTGTGAGCAAAGCTTGGCAGATGTAAACTTGTGCCAAACAGGATGAAATTAGGCTCTGCTGGGAATTCTATATGTGTTCAGAGCTGACAAATGTGGAGATCTTTGATATTGCTGCCTTGTGCAATTGCACCCAGAGTCAACCTTCCAGGACAGCAGAGTGCAGATAAGTGCATCCATTTCTTTCCAGGCCAAACAAGGAAAAAAAGTTACTTTTCCTGAATTTTTTTCACAACATTTCACACAACTGTCTGCTCTGGATATTCATCCCCCTAGCAACTGCAGGAGCACCTGGGCATCTCCTCAAATCTCTCCCCATGCATAAAGAGGAGTTTTCCAAGCTCATACAGTGTTTGCTGCCTTGCAGTGAAGTTTTCTCATCAACTCCCCCCACCAAAGCCCCTCAGTGCCAAATGTAGGATCCCCAGGATAGGACATCCTGGCCTGGAGGGGTGGCTGGGAGCACTCATTATCCATGTTTGGTGTGAAGGTGTTTCCAAGACTGGAAGGAAACCTGGGGTGAGGTTTAGCTGTGCTCACCTCAGGGCCACCTAACCTGGCCAACACTACAGTGGTGAATTCTGTGGAAAAGAGTAAATTCATCCTGCAGATCTGTCTGCCAGAATTCAAAAGCTTCATACAGAAATGACAGCAAACCAGGCTATTTTTTCTCATCAGTCGTGAGGAAGAGATGCTGTCAGCAATCTGTTAACATGCTTCTACCTTTTACTTACTAAGAGTTGTGTTGTTTGGAAAGAGAGAAGAGTGTAGCCTTCTCCATATTTTTGCTAACTCAGATTCTTCTGGATGAAACAAAGTTTGCAGCTGGTGCTGACATTTTGAAGGAGGACTCTGCTTTTAGTGTTGGTCCATTAGGTCTGTTTGTTCACTATTTAATACTCTGTAAGACTTTGCTTTAATTTAACAAACAATTTCATCTGTCTGCAATCAATCAATAAATAAAAGAGAATTTTTTCTTTTCCAGAGCCATATTTGCCAAGTCAGGGATATATTACCATTTTGTTGAGGCACAGCACTGATAGAGAAAGTAATTATGTCTTTGGAGAACACACTTCATTCATTTTGCAGTGGGTGGTTCTTGATTATCCAAGTTGAGTTCCTTAATAAAAGATGCCTGTTGTTGTGAATAAGCTGTAGTTTAGCAAATAGCCTTAGTGCAGAAGTTAATAATGCAACCATTTTAGAGGCAGCACTTTCTAGATTTTAAATCTCAGTTTGGAGGCAATGAGAAAGTGTGGGGTCTCTCACCAGCTCCTAAAAGACAAACTTAAGAGTTATTGTTTTGACTTGGACAGAGCTTGCATTTCGTGTTATCTTGAACAAATTAAAGTTTTCCCAGTCTCACACATCTTCAGCTATTTGTTGTTTTTAAATTAAGAAATTTCAAAGAAGAACAGGTTCCTAATGAAGAAAAAAAGGAATCAAGAATGAACAGCACAGAAGTCCAAGCCAGCTCCGGAGAGTTGCCTAAGCAAGGAAGTCAAGCAGGGACACCAAGGGGTGAATCTTTAGCCTGCTTGTAGCTTTTGCAGGGAAAGGAATGATCTTAGAAATGTGAAATCACTAAGAGTCAACCCAGCTGAAAGTTCATGTCCCAGTCAATTTACTGCCAGTCTTCCCTAAGAAAAAGCCCCAGCTGCCCATCTTAGTGGTAGCTGGTGGCTCTGTGTGTGCAATGCTCAGAGTCAGGTGGCAGGTGGGACTGGCTGGCGGCACTGTGGCTCATGTGGGACACTCTACCTTACTTTCATTAAATCAGATTTTTCCAAAGAGCAGCACATGCAGCAGCTGGCAGCAGACCTGGGTCAAGGGCATACTCCCAGGCTGGTAAACAATGTCACTGTCTCTGTGCTTTGCTGAACACCTTTGGGTGTAGAACTACTAAGAGAGTGCTCTTGGGTCAGGATGGGGAACAGCAAGTGGCTCTCTCTGGGTTTACCAGGCAGCATGGGATGTAAGACAGCTAATAATTTATCAGCAGAAAAAATGCATTTATTGCACATCATAACTCAGGCTAAATTTGTCCTGAATCTGAAATTAAATATGAAAAGCAAACAGATGAGAATAAAACCAGTTCTAGTATGAGGCTCCTACTCCCACAGGCACAAAGATGGAAGATGTGAAGAACTATCCATTGCTGCACCCATCCACTTGGAAATGTTTCACTGACCCAGACAGCCCAGGAGGTGTCTAACTGACTCTACTATCCTAGCAAATGGATAATTGATGGGTTATTTATAAATGACATTCTCATGGTTGGTTGGAGTGCCAAGGAAGTCTGTCTGAAGAGATGGCTGGAGGCACTGGAGGGCTCTGGTGCCTTTGCAGGGTTGCTGTGGCAGATAGAGCAGAAGTGCATGTGGCCTCCTCGAGGTGCCTGGGCAGACACATCATGAGGGGTGGCTTCTTGGGCCAGTTTTACTGTTCTGGCAAGAACAGGTTTTTCTACAGCCAGGACAGAAACCTGCTGAGCACAGCTCCTAAGTGCTGACCTCCCTGCCCTGTGGCACACCCCATCTGGCAAGTGTTTGCTCTGCTGCACTCTCTCACTTCCATCACCAGCATTTTTCACTTCCTTTCCTGCCTTTTCAGCTGCTTATAATTTGTCCTTTTCTCAGGGCGTTGCTTTTGTTATTGCTGTTTCTTTTCTCTGGTGCACAAAATTCCCTCTTATTGTTTGTGTTTGCCTTTCTATCTGCAGCATTATTGTGCTTGTTGTGAAATCCTGCAGTTTTCTTGAATTGAATGAAGCAGGGGGAAAACAAACAGATCCAGGAGTCTCAGAGCATTTGCCTGGCTTAACAGCATCACTTGGGCTTTTCAGTTTACTGTGTGCTGGACATGGAGAGAGACAAGCTCCTGAGGAGAGCAAAGGCAGCAAAGACCACCCCCACCCTTCTTTTTGGGGAACTCACGTGGGATAAAGTGTGGAAGGCTGCAGGGTGTGGATATCAAGGACGTGAGAAGCCTCCAAAACATACAAAGGCAGAAGTAAAAGGGAAGGGAATGGAAGTGAGGTGATGTGGAGTAACCCCAGCACAGTGTGGGAAGGATTTATCCCACCTTTGAAAATGGCAGAGAATGAAATGCAGGGACATTGCCTCTGTGCAGCTCTCTTCACCTGAAACCACAGTCCAGAGAGGCTTTTATGTGCTTTACCCCATCCCAGGATTTTCTGATGATTCTAACAGATGGTCCACATGGCAACTTCCTGAAAACCACAGATTATCAGTGCAAATCAGGTTGGCTCAAATTTTTCATTTCAGATGTAGATTTTTTTTATCAGAAAGTAGATTTTCACATCAGAGAGGACTGTAGCTTTAAATTTGGCATGCAGACAGGCAAGTAACTGCTTTGCTGAAGGACTAGATCCTGTGAAATAATATTCATCTGCTTTAATTTTCATGCAGCTGGGTTAAGCCTTGCCTCATTATGTTGCCATTAGGTGCATTAATATTTTTTGACAAAACTACATTAAAATTGTAGATTGATCTTGGTGTGCTGCAGAGACCATGCTGGCTTTCTAAAGTGCCTGGAAATACTTTGTGTTTTGATGTGAAAGGAGATGAAAGGAGTGAAAGTCTATTAGACAGATATCCAGTGTGGTACTGTGACATTTGGTGTATCATGTTTTCAGAGCAGGATTTGACATGGAGCATGGTGTGGTGGAAAGAATCCCTAGTCAGAAACACTCAGGATACAGTAACAATGAGAAAAAATATATCTAAAATGAAAAGATGCAAGTTCAAGTGACTAAAAGTTTTTAATGGGAGATCTCTTACTTGTGGAAAGCCCAAAATCTAGAAGTGAAGGGTGTGGATATGACAAATTTCAGCAGCTGTTTGTTCTCCTGCAACCACACAGCTAACACTGAGACTGAAGATCTGTTTCTCTGCAATAAATGAATACCAGAAACGTTCTGTCTTAATGTTTTATATTGGGATGCCCTTACTGTCTGGATTTTAGCAAACAGAACAGTAAGGTTTTCCTAGGACAGAGCTGCCTGGGTGCAGGGTGGGCCTGGAAATCAGGGGAAGTTCAACCTTGCAGAAAGCTCAGCTGTGCCGGTTTGGACACAAATCGAGGAGGAAACAACCCAGAAGGGAGTCTCTCTCCTCTCTCCTGCCAGCCAAGCAAGCAGGTCCCGGCAGCACCCACCCCTCACGGGTTCGGGAGAAAGAATTTCTCAAACGAGAGTGAAAAAACCCCTGTTTATTCAACAAAACGAGCTCCCCCCTCCCTTCCCCGAGGTGGAGGCCGATGGGNCTCTGCCTTGTAGTTATGGAGATAAAAAGATGAAGTCACATGCAGGAAAGAATTATTATTTCTAAATCTGTTGTTTTGAAGAGAGAGGGCAGATTAGTTGTAAACTTTTTTTTTTAATTTAACTTTCAGTTAAAAAAAGATGAGCTTGAGATCAGCCTGATTGCCACCATGGGGGATTTGAGACAGGCTCCTTGAATCCTTGACTCTGAGATATTTTATTCCTGTACAAACAGCAGTGACTGAACTTTAAGAGTACTTGTGAGTGGGTTTTAGCTCTCTTGACTTAGCCAAGGGAAGCCAACAAGAACTGAGCCTGCATTTGAATTACCATTTCATGGAATGTGTGCAGCAGTGATCAGAGGAGGTTTCAGAAGAGATGAGGCTGGTGTTCCATGGGAGTCCCTGGCTGCTTCCTCGCTGTCCTGTGCAGAGCAGCTCTCCCCTCTCCTGCTGAGGACATGATTGTACCCTCCCTTCATCTCTGCTTTCACTAATCATCTGCAAGCACTTTGTTAGCTGTTTTTTAGGGATGTAACTAAATATGGATCCAGCCTCTCATCTTCATGCAGTGACTATAATGATGTCCTTTGAAGTGCAATTTCTCATTGCAAAAACTCCTTTTCTGGTGGAGTCCTTGTTGTCTGTACCAGCTCAGAGCACCATCTGGGTTTCCTCCTGCTGTGATTGTGAGCTCCAGTTCAGGTGCCTTCAGCATATTATTTACAATATCACTGAGCACTCTGTTCAGTCTGGGGGGAAAAACCACAAAAGTCTACTTCCTAACACAATCTTTGCTCTATTTCATCTTTTAAAATTTTACCTGACCAGCTGGGATCAAGGCTACAATATTTCTAACCTCTCTTTTTCCTATTAAGCAAAATCAAAGCTGCTGATCTTCACAGGGCTGGCTGCTGATTGAAGTGCAATCACTCATCACTGCAACTTGCAGGCCGTTCAATTCTGGGCTTCTGCAAGCCAAGACCCAAAGCTGACCACAGGGCAGGGTGCAACAGCCTCTTGGAGATGAGCACCAGGTGGCTTTGTCCCTCTGGCCCCAGCAGATTAGTGAGAAAATACGGGCAGGAGTGATGGACTAAGGGAAGAGTTGTGAGGAATTAACAGACCCTCAGGTGTGGGGAGAAATGATGGCTTTGTTATTGCCAGGGGGTGAAAAGGTAAGTGAGAAATAGGGGTGAACAGAGAGGGATGTAACAGGAGCCTCTTTCCTCAGGAGGTGGAGGGGCCCAGCTCTTTGCAATGTAATTTGTTGTGTATAAATCACCAGTTAACAGAAGTCCTGCTGGGTTTGCTTCATACCTTTCTTTCAGGGTGAGCTTGAAGCACCCTTGCTTTAGGTTTTCTTGAGGCAGCAGCTGAACTCCCCAGCCCCAAAGGCCTCACCTTTGCCACCTCCTGGCATCCACTTGGGTGAGGGGACCAGCCTCTGCTGCTGGACCCCCTTCTCTCCAGCTCTGTGCCATTCAGGGGCTTCTGATTTGACCTCCAGAGCCCTCAGATTGCAGAGGTGAGCAGGGGGCTGAAGTTTGGAAAGGCAGTGTCCAGTCTGTGTCAGTGCAGAGGGGGTGGTGAGATGGGTGCATTGTGTAGCAGTGGTGGGGTCACAGAGGCCACAGCTGGCACTGGAGGGCAGCTTCCCCTGGAGGAGAATTAACTCCTATTAGAAATAAGCTTCAACTTAATTATTTTAGCTACACTGGGATAATTTCAATTAGCTCTTCACATCTGATGCTATCTCTCCTGTTCTGCTGAGGCAGCATTTGCCCTGAATTTTTTGCTCTTGTGCTGGAGTTTGCCATGATTAAAAGTCTCACCCCTTCTCTAGGTGCTTTGTATTTATGCTCTGGGTCTCTTTGTTTATCAGATTGTTCAGGATATTGAAACAATTTATGGGAAGTAGATTCTTTTTGATTAAATTGCATTTGTGGTGCAGAGGTTGGAGTCATTTCTCTGCCTCTCTTCTCTCACCAGCATCAACTCTCAGCTGGATACATCCTCCAGATGATGACAAACTTTCTCAGAGTCCTGCTGCTCCCTTTCCCCCTGGTGCTCCTTTATCAGCTGCATACCTGCAGTGTCACAGGTGATGGAGCCAATGTGCAGGCAACATCTCTTCATTTGGGGGACAAGAGTGCTTTGAAAAGGAGGGAGGTTAAGTAGAGAAAATGTCTGTGAGCTTTGGCAGAAGTTCTTCTGGCATAAGACCTATTTTAAACCTTTACCCAAAAATATTAACTTGCTCTCAGGGTTGTCTCATGGTGCAAGTGATGGGGAAAGGAGCCTTCCCTTGAGAAGCTGATAGAGGCAGAGGGCCTTGTGGCTGCATTCTCTGTTCAGGAATGGTGCTGCTGACTGCCCAAACCCTGGTTTGTACAAAGGCTGAAAGAAAAACAGAAATCCCACTCTATTTTATTTCCCTTCTCCACATCATTTATAAATCTAGGCTGACTGTATACCCCATACTCCCTCCCACCCTTGGCCTTCCTCCTTTTTTTTATTGATTTAAAATTCTAGGGTGATGCTTGAAGATGTCATTAAAAATAAATTAGTATGTATTAGCTGTATAATTACAGGAATTAAGCCACTGCCATTCCTGTCTTGCTCCAAGGGGCCAGTTTTCACACAGGTGGCTATTTATCCCACAGAAGGGAGCTCTGCAGGAGCATCTGTTTGAATTTCATCAGGAATGGGAGCTCTGCCCACATCAGGCTGGAGACCTCTGCTCACTTGCAGCTACCTTCTGTTGGTTTTAGCCTAAGCAATCTCCCAAGTGATTGGAAGTGTCAGAGAGATGTGATAGTGTGACCTGAAGGATTGTCTCTGTTCAGTATCAAAGCAAACTTGTGGTTTGCTTGTAATAATTGAACCTGTTAGCTCAGCTAATCAATATGTCTCAGTTTAGCTAAATCTTGCTCAAGTTCAGACTTTCTCTTTAATTAAACTTGCCTCAGTGACCTTTTATCCCCTTGCTTGCATCAATAATGCCATCCATTTGCATATGTTAGTGCAATAGGAAGGATGCACTCAAGCCAGCTGTATAGAAATCCTGATTGAACAATTTTGTGAGGAAATGACAGGAAGGTTCATGATGCATCTGCAAGAGAAAGACAGATGTAGCTAGGAGAAACTAGTCCAACTCCTCCACAGGAGCTAGAAGGTTGTTGGCAGTGAGTGTCCTGATCCCTGGTACCCTGACTCCATGGCTTTGGACTGGTTTGCTCCTTTGTGATGGATCAGGAGGGGTTCCACCACTGTAAGCCATGTTCTGGCTGTGCAGAATCCAAGACCCTGCATGATTACAGTGGACCAGGTCTGTACCCAAAACCACAGAGTAGCTTCAGTACCACTTGGAAGGTGTTTTACCAAATCACCCCTCTGCTCTGACATGTCCCTTCTCTTCTGCTGCTTCTGGGAGCTGCCCAGATTTACAGACTGGGAATTCACCACTTTTTAATCCTCTGCCCTGTGTGAAACTGGATCGATCAGGAACCCTTTGCTCTGACTGTAGCAAATTTACATGCTAAATGCTCCCCCAGTCAGAGGCTGAGTAATACAGATGACATTTTGTCTGGCTGTGGATTTGCAGCCTCTGTTGGTTCAGGCCACCTGAGATCTCTTGGCATCTGGCAGAGACATCCATTTGTCTGTCTCATTTCCTCTACCTAGTAAACACAGGTTAATCTTTTTTAATGCACAGTTGGAGAATTTCAAAAGGAAATAAGTCTGCTTTGTGGGAGCCAGCACAAAAATTCCAGCTCTGCATCCTGACCCAGTTCAGAGGGTCTTAATAAAGCTGGTGGGGTTTAGGGCAGAGCTGAGAGTCAGCCAGCCCAGTGCTGGATTGTGCCCTTAGCTGGTAGGCAAACTCATCACCCTGTGAATCATCCTGAAATGGGGAAAACAGCTGAACTTTCATATGACAGGAGAGTGGGCAGCTTTGAATTGTTAAAAATCACTGTTGCATAGACAGCACGTGAAGCCAAGTGAATGTGCTCACTTCATACACCCCCTGCCAGTCTGTTCCCCAGCCTTGTGCTGCTGAAGGTCACTGGGTGTTCTGCAAAACTTACAAAAATCTTTCCACACTATGTTTTTCTTTCAATCTACTCTACTGTCATGGCAAAGCCCAGCTGGGGGAGACTGCCTGGGAGTTGGTGATAATTTCTCTGTGCCATCTCTCTCCTGGTGGTGCAGGGAAGCTGCATGGAGCTGTCTGGCTCTGCTTTATGGGCACAGCCAGGGCTTTAGAAGCCACTTCTGTCCTATGCTGGAACAAAATGAGAAATATACAGATGTTCCTGAGAGCCAGGGAGAGGGGCTGGCCAGCTCCAGAATGGCCAAGAGGCTGGTGAGTGGGATGTGTACCCAAAAGAAGCAACATCTGTTGACTCCTCTAAAGCAGGATGTTTCTGTTGGAGTAAAGTGGGATGTGGTGCTTCTCTTCCTCCCTTTCTTTGCTGCTGCCCATCCTGCTGACAGCAACCACCAAGGTCAATGGAGCAGACTCTATTCTAGAGGCTTTATTGCAAAGATGGTTTTGCAAAACGTAAATTCTATTGGGTTTTTGATAAGGTGAGATTAGGAGACACAGGGCATATTGTCTGCAGAAGGCTGTCTTGTTTTGTCTTGTACCTGGCTTGCCATCCAGGGTGCCCTAGTCCCTCTATTTTAAGATGCTCTTGAATGCTCTGTTATGTGTTTTTCTGCTGTTTAGAACTTGCCTTCTCCATTGAAAGGCACAGCCACCCATGGACTGTGCTCCCCTTTCTGGAGGCTCTTGCTATGAGCTGTGCTAAAGATAAGAGTGTTTAAAGCTAAGGATAAAACTCAGACTTTCAAAAAAGGTTCTGAAGAGATGATTATTATTTATTTCTTATTATAAATCCATAAGGCATATAAGTTAGCAATTAGTAGCATGCAATTAATAAGTATTAGTAGTTACTAATACTAATTATGTTACCAATTAGTTAGGAAGCAATTAGTTAATTGCCCCTTATAAGCAGCAGGGGGTTTGACATTGAGCAGTGACCCACTAGTATTCCTGTCTTTCTCAGATAATCCTCACATCTCAAAAAGCAAAAGTATTTTCGTTTTTGTAGAGTTTGGCAAAATGCTCATCTGTAAGAGCTTAGCAATGTTGCTGATATTTTTGACAGAATATGAAACCTCAGTGCTCCCACCTATAGAAAATAGTTTCCAGCTAATGGTGGCAGGTGTAAATAGGATGCAGAGTTTTTCCCAGGGTATTTCATGTCACAACTGAATGTTTTTGAGCCGTGAAAAATCTGCACTCAGCTAGAAAGAGCCCTGCACGGTCCCCTGAGACAGCACAGACTGTGACCATCTCTATTCCTTGTTGGAATGAGCTTCCTTCACCCCTCTGTGCCAAGGGCTCACCTCTCCCCCAGGCTCTGTGTCTGCAAAGAAGCTCAGGGGTACAGGACTGTTGGTTGTGAGGCACAGGGGTACAGGACTGAGGGTGTGGGCAGAGCTTGCATCAGCTGTGCCCCTCTGGGGCTGGGGTCTGACTGACAGCAGCAAGGTCACCCTGTGCCATTGAGGCAAGAGGAAATCCAGGGCTGCTCTGTTCTGCCTCCAGCTCCTTGAAATAAGCCTGAAGGGTGAAAGCCAAGTGAAGCAAAGGCAAACAAAACATTTTGCATGAATATTTTTGTAAGCTCTTAGGGGGCTGAGGGAGGGCAGCATGTCCCATACCCCTAGATAATGAGGCTCTGAGCAATTACAGCGTGGGCACAGTCTGAAACTGCGCTGGGTTAGCTCAGCTGAAATATAAAACAAAGAGAGATGGGTAGGGCTACTCTGAAAGCAAAAGTGAGGCTCATTTTTGCATTGATTTGGGCTGAGCTGTGCTCCCTGTTGCTGTTATCTCACCCTCACAAATATCTACACGCAGAAGCTGGTGTTTGGAGAAGTGCTGTGAGCCTTTTCCTGAGACCCCTCTGTGGTGACAGTAGGGGAGGCAAAACTGAAACCTGCTGGAGTGATTCTGCTTCACCTCCCACATGTCCTGAACCTGTGCTCGGGTCGGTCTGCAGCTGCAGGCACAGAGCACAGAGGAGCCTGCACAGCTCGGAGCAAAAGCCCTTTTGCCACCAAAGGGAGGGACTGGGCACCGCAGCCGCTGTGTGGGAGGAGCTGAAATGCAAAATTCCCCCCGTGGCGTGTGGAAAGGCAGGTAATGGCCCTGCTGAACGAGCTGGGTGTTGAGTGCTGGAAGGAAATGGGCTTCTCATTTGCATGAAATATCTTCTTTTCTATGTGTGCCAGCTGGGGGCTGGTAAAGCCATGGATTATATTTAGCAAAATTGTATGCTCCTTACCTGGGTCTCTTTTCATTCTCTACCTCCCCTTTTTGACATTAAAATTAAAGCAAAGTAAGATCTTTTATATTACTGAATAGGAAAGCTGTAATTACCTAGTCCATCATGATTACTTTTATACCTGAGATCATTAAAGGTAAGGCAAAGCTGCAGCTGCTCCTGTGATATGCTGCCATGATATTGAGAGTATAGGTACATTTTGAACATTTTCCTATAAGAGTGCCAGTTCCACTGAAAGTTCCTGCAGCCATAGGCTGCCTTCTAAGCCAGGAGCTCCTATGCTCTCTCTCTCTCTCCCCCCCTAATTATTCAACTCCACATCAGTAGTCTGGTATTTAATTATAGTGGCTTTTTTATGTTGTTTCTGATCATGATCTTTATGCTCTGGATCATCACAAAAATTTATTTGGTGCAATATCACTTGTGCTAATTACAGACTTAACCCCTCCCCTTTTGTTTGTATTACTACAGAGTTAAATGCCCTCTGGTTAGAAGAGAATCTTGGCATTTCTGTTCAGTAAGGGCTGTTTGGATTTATTAAGTCATGCAAAACTAACACACAAGATTACACAGAATAAATGAAAAGAATCCTCTCTGAAAAGCCCCACTACTCCTACAAGAAGTGGGAGAACCCATAGGATGTGTGGTTAATTTTAGAAGATGGCAGGTTTGTGATCTTTATTATTATCCCTGGAGCTTTTCTGTATGTGTCTTTCAACTGCTCTCTTAATATTAAAAAAAGCCCACCTCTGAAGAGCACCAGAGTTTCTCTCTTTGGCTCAGGGCTACGTTTTCAGGGCAGCAGGGACAGGATCAGCAAGGGCTCAGCAGTGCACAAAGATGGGCACCACTGAGGTTCTCTGACACAGGCAGCTGCACTTGCTAATATTGGCCATGGAGTGCTAACTAGGTCATAAAAATGTCTGAGTTGGCCATAATTAGTCTCCTAATGACCTGCTGTTTCAGTCCCTTCTCCAGTGGCTTCACAAAGGTTGTGTTTATGAACACGTGTCAGGGCTAGCAATGGTTTTGTTCTGAGTGATGGGGATGGCTGCGGGCTGTGAAACCCTTCTCCAGTTTTTTAGGGGTTCTTTTGGTCAAACATTTCCCTGTCATTTAGCATGAAATGATGGTGTGCAGAAATGCTTAGGCTGCACACAGACAACTACACGGTTCCTCTTGGAGCTAAACAGCAGCAGGATAGTAGTCAGATATATTTTTACAGCTCTTTCTTGCCTCCATTCCCACGGATTTATAAATCATAGCATTTGCTTTTGAACACTTGCAGCTAAATAAAACCCAACACAACAGCTTTCCTGTGCTGTGGAAAGCTGTTCTGAGATTTTTGCAACCTGGCTTACAATTCTCAGCAACCAAAAAACCCGAGTGAATGTGGTGGAGACAGCATTTCCAAGGCATAAGGCAGTGTGGGACTGTCTATGGAGTCAAAGGCAAGGGGCTTCTTATTTAGAGAGGCATTACACATAAATCAGTGTTTGCTAAACAAGCCCTTCCCTGGGTATTGCCCCTCCTGCCTTCTGGCAGGGGGTGCTGTGTGGTGCTGTAGGGGAGCAGGTTTGCTGTGTGTGGTTTGCTGCAGCAATGCAGAGCAGCTGCCACAGCTCCCTGCTCCCACCTGAGCAAACAGATTTCGTGTTGCCAGAAGGGCAGGAGAGGTCACATACAGCTCTTGTGAGGTTTGCTGTGGAGCTGAGTGTCCCTGGGCACAGTGGCTAAACCCCACTGTGCGGCAGCCTGGACTCCAGCACCTGGGCCCAGCTCTGCAGTTTGGGCAGGAGCCCAAGAGGTGGCATTGAAGCTCCCTAATTATCTGTTAGGAAAGGAGCTGTGCAACTTTCACAAAGGGCAACTGAGGACAAAGATGTTGCCCTGTTGTAGATCACTGTTGTGCAAAACACTTTGTAGTTTTTGCAAAGTTTTCATATATATTGAGTGCTTTTCCAGATGTAAGGTAGGATGTGACAGCTCATCCCTCCACTGCTGATCCTGCTCTCTGGCTTGGGGCAGCACTGCTCTTGAGCAATTTGAGCCATTCCAGAGGCTGCCCCAGCCTTGGGCACCTGTGCATGGCTTGGCCACGCTGCTCTCCTGTTGGGAACTCTGCTGTCCCAAAGGCAGTGAATGCCCAAGTACAACCAGGCTCTCCTCCTTCCCTCCCTCTCTCCCACCTTGCCTCACAGAGGGTGACTTCTGCAAACTAAAATAGCTGGAGATCAAATTAGAGCCCAGTGAAAGCTCTGGGGGTCTTTCTGCTGACTGCCTGACTCCTGCCTGCTTTGGGCTGCTCCTGGGAACTCTTGGTTTCCACCTTTCCTGGCTTGGCCTCTGCAGGGCTGCTGTAACCAGATTTTAATGAAGCATAACCTTGATTTAGGCAGGGACTGTGTCCCTCTGCACTGGAGCAAGGAGAGGAAGCCTTGCTGTGGCTGCCTGTGCAGCCCAGCTCCAGGTGGAGGACAAAGTACCACCTACCCTGCAGAGGAGGGAGAATTAAAAAACCCTAAACTCCTTGGCTCATTGAATTCAGTAGCTTTTGTTCTCATGATTGTCTAGATTTGGAGTATGTGTAGATTCCTGAGGGAAAGTAAATTAAACTCTGAAAAAAAAAAATTCCATTCTTTAGAATGGCTTATAAAACTATCTTCTAACAGGAGTGCAATTTCTGCCTTTGTGTCCTCTGGAGCTAAATGATCAGCCATATTATGTGCTGTGCTTCGTTACCCAAGAACATTGCAGCAACGAGCTGGAATAATGAGTGCAAAGCTTCATTCAGAGGGTAGCTGAGATCTCAGAGCTTCAAAAGACCAGGTTTATTAATGAGAAATACTGAAACATCCTTATTTAAGAAATGTATATTTTCTAGGATGGTTCTGAAAATTACAGCTAAATCAGCTGAGATGTCAGACATAAAAAGAGACTAAGTGATTCCCACTAATACTCTCTGAACTGTGTCTGTCTTGGCTGCCCTTCCTGGCAGTCAGCATTTTGCAGTTCTCATTTCCAACCAGCCAGCTTTGGCTTTGTAGGAGATTTCTCTGCTAGCAGTGGGAACAGAAATAACTGACATTCTAGCAGAAAAATGTAAAGAATGTAATCAACTTTGCAAGCTTTAAAATCCTTTCTGGATGGGTGAAATGATAGTACCCATCAAGCTATTGTCATCTCTCTTAGCTTCTTAGCATTGGTTTTTGAGCACCATGTAATGCAGGAGAATCAGAACAATGTCCATTTCCACTGCTCAGGCTGCCAGGCTGCTTTGTTCACCTGAGCTGTTGTGTACTGAAAGATTCAGTTTGCCCTTATCTCCTGCATCTTCTCTGAGCCAAAATATTGCCATCAGTTTTCAAAAAATACATTTCATCTTTGCAGAAATGAATTTATATGTATCTTTAAATGAATTTTTGTACGTCATCTTTGTTGAAAGACTTTGAAACATATCATGAGCTAACTGGCTTTGTTCCCTTTCTTCAGACAAACTGACATTAAGCAACTTCAGGCTTCATCCTGACAGATCTTGTGACATTTGTGCTCTCTCACTGAGCATTGTGGACATAATTTTGTCCCTTCTGGGATTAGTTCTACTGTACCAAATCACTCAAAGATTATCACTTGTACCTTGTGTCCAGTATGACTTCTAATTCCCTGGTCTATAATTCCCACAAAGTACTTGATTAACTTCTGAGGTATTCTGTATAATGTTCTAAGTCCTCAAAGCAATTTAGCAAGCCTTGCTGTCTTCAGAGTATTAATGTTCTCTCAATGTTGCATTCTGATGATAAACCCTATTTTAAATAAATAAGCCCACAACACTGAGTATGCATTTTGATTGGGCTAATACTGATCTCCCATGCATTAATATGAATGAGCAGGATTAGCATGGCAAAATCTGAAATTTCTCTAAGTGCTGGAAATTTGAGTCAGACTAACAGTGTTAAAATCTTGCCTTGGCTTGTTCATCCTTAAAGGGTTTTTTTCTAAATTATAGCCAAGCATATAAATACTGTCAAAGGCTAAGAGCATGAAATACAATTTAGAAGTTGGAATTTTCATTATATTAGTCAGAGATGTGATAATTTGCAGGCATTTTTTTATTCTGATTTTCCTAAAAGGTTGGGTTTGGGGTTGTTGGTAGGGGGAGTTTTTTATGTTTTGTAAATTTTGTGGCTGATAGTGGTTTTGCTTTTTTTTTTTTTTTAAATTGAAACGAGTGTAAGAAGCTGGCAGGGTTTGGAGTGTGGGATGCATGTGGATGGTTCAGCCTGGAGATGATAAGATGGAGCAGAAACTAATTTCCACCTTTACCTACCTGAAGTGTGAGGCATAAGGAAAGAGGAGCAAGGTTCATGTGGAAGATACAAACTGAAGGGCCATGAGGCACCTTCTCACTTCACTCCTTTTGTGGTTCAGTGAATTAAGCAGGTGTTTGTGTGCAGTGCAGTGGCTCTGGAAGTCCTTCTAGTGTGACCTACAAAGCATCAGGAGTGCCAGACTGTCCATGTCCCAAAGGCAGTGGGAAGGAGCAAGTGCTGGGTGTGGGGTCCACAGCCAGACTGTGGTGGGGACAGGGCCCTTGTGGTCTGAGTTTCTCCAACCTGGCCTGCAGAAGAGCTCCTGCAAGGACCTGGGCTGTCATGGGGGCCTTGCTTTCATTGTCTTTGCATCCATTCAGGTTATAAACCTCTTCCCAAAGGGAAACATCAGGCAAACTTTGGGAAACTGAAGTGACAAATGGTATTTTTTGCTTCTTCTCTTTAAAACATCTTTCTTTAAAACTCTGAGCAGCTGCATTCTCCTTGCCCAAGCAACTTAATAGTCAGCTCTCTGGTGAGCCAAGCTGTCCTCTTCAGGTCACTGCAGTGAGGCTTTGTCAGCATCATCTCTCGTGGGTGAATGCCCCCGACAGAATGGGCTGGGCTAGTGCAGCTCTGTGTGCACCACTGCCCTGACACTGATTTACCAGGGCTTTCTCTGGCACTTGGGACCTAATGCATATGGAGATGGAAATTGGAAGATACCACAAACTGTTTTGTGCTCCCAGGACTCTCCTTTGGCTGATTGCTCCCTTCTCCCTTTGTGCACACATTAACTTTAGTTATCAAGTAAACATCAAAGCATTTTATGTTGTTAGCACTCACAGATACTCTGTATCATTGTTGAACAAAGAGATGCAATTGCTGGATGAAGTGAGTGAGAGTTGCCTAGCTGGAGAGACAGCAGGGGGGAAAGACTAGAGGTCTCTCCTCTCTTTGGGTCCTGGTTACTGTGCTGGTTACACTGGGTAATTAGGACATGATTTCCTGGACATACCATCCTAGACTGTGCTGTCAGAAAGGAGACATCTCCCTGGGGTCTGGAGCAGCAGCAGGAGCATGGATGCAGAAGCTGGCTCTGCCAGAAGGGCTGTCTCTGCAGCAGGCTGGTTCTCTGCTCCCTGCCCAGGTGACTTTGACCTTTTACTTGATGTTTTGAAGTTGTGATACTGCTTGTCTGCAGGGCTGGGGCTGATCCTGGAACTGAGGATGTCTGGGGAACCAGAGCTGTGCCACCTTTCCATGAGGGAGCAGAGTACAGGGCATTTAAAATTACTTTCAGGGTTACTGACTGTGTATCTTGTGTGGATGCCAGTGCCTGCTGCCTCAGAAAAGGGATGCAAATACTTTAAATCAATATATTATGATTTCACCCCAACTGTGTCATCTTCACTTTCCATGTGTTTCTGTAGAACCAATTATATGTATATGAATAAATTCAACTCCCTAGGCTGTTGCTGGGAGCTTAAGCTGCTTGGAAATCCTATTTTCAGCAAGAAACAACACGACAAGAAAATTCGGATGCTGAGATCTGTTCTGGTGTTTCCAGGAGTGTTGGTTCCTACAGAAACAGTTTTGGGAGGCTCTAGGGTGGCACTGTTTATGCAGACCTACTGAACAAGTTTCTCCCTGGCTGGTTTTCCCCAGTGCAGGAAGTGCTGCAGGCTTCTTTCCTGCTCCTGGGAGAATCAGCTGCTGAGAAGGGCTGCTGTCTCCAGCTGATGTCTCTGAGTTATGCAGCTTGTTCCTCCCCTCCCCTCATCAGGGCAACCACAACCTCCACTTTTCTGAGGAGTTTGTGTGGCCACACAACCAGAAAAAGGCAATTTGGGATGCGTTTATTCAGACAGCACTGTGTGAACTCAGGAAATTGGACCATGGGGTGAGAAAGCAAAGCTCTTGCTGAGTGTCAAGCAATGGGGAATAGGAGTTAAGGACAGAGGGAAAACAGGTAAAGAGTCTGTTATTTGCTGGTGCTGAATTCCTGCTGAAGAAGCAGAGCTGAGAGTGTGCAAAGTGGTCATAACCAGCTGCAAAAACTTTTCAGTTCTTTGCTTTTCTGGAAATGACCTAATTCACTAATGACATGAGGGTAGGTGAAAACAGTGCTTTTCCCAAAGCTGAGATGGGTTTTGTGGTACTTGATTGTAATTTTCAATTGCTCTAAATATTAGTGATACTTGGAGGTAAGATGGTAATATTTTTCAATAGAGGGTTTTTAGACAGCAAATTGTAAAAAAATAGCATATTATTGACTTGGGACTAATATGAATGGACAATCAGATAACTGTGCTAAAATTTGCCAGACCCTGGAATTTATGAACACTGCTAAAACATATGCAAGCTGGAAGCACCCTTGGGAATTGAGATAATGCTGCCACCCTCCCCTCCTGGGAAGGGCTGAGTGTGCCTGGGTATTGACAGCAGTTCACTAGAGGAAGAAATTGCCATTTTGAAGCTGCACTGACATACAAGGAAGAAGTGAAACAGGGTGCTGAAGGTGCCCAGGGCATGGAAAGCAGGAGAAATGCAGTGTACATGTGCTTGTGTCTGTAGGTGCTTTGCTGCACTTTTTCCTCCTAGTCAAGGCTGTTGTCAGTTTGCTTCAGGCTGGGATTGGGGGTTTGTGTTGTATGAAGAGGAGAGTGAATTTCTCTGGATTATAGCAGATAATGTGAGGGGACAATATGCAAAGTCACACAGGGGCACTGCAGCAGAAACCAGGATAAAACTGTGATCTCCTCAATCCCAATTCTACTCCCAACAGCAAGGAACGTGGGGAGAAAAGGGCACAGAGATTTTCAAGTCAATCGAAATTATCCAGATGCTTATGCACTGGGCTTCATAGCATGAAGTGTTTCTACAGCCCCAGTATAACCAGTGTGAAGCTCAAAGGAGTAGCAGCCTGGGCCATCTCCCTTTTTCACTGTGCTTAACAGCAGTAAAATCTCACAGCAAGAAAAGGGATTTGCATGATGAAACCTTAAACAGCTCCAGTCCTTCACCTGGAGTGATGCACTGGGTTGTAATGAGATCTAAGTTAAAAAATCCAATTTATACTGAAGTTTAATTTTAATTAAAATGTGCTTTTCAGATTTCCACTGATAACTCTCAGATACCTGATGTGGATCATGAAACACTGGAAAAGGCACTCATTTTGAGCACCTTTAGATTTGTCAGTCATGCTGACAAATTCTCCCAAGTTGTTATCGAATGGGTTCAGGAAAGTAGCCACCTACACAAATGTGGGATCTAAATCTCATCTGCTGGAGAGACTGGAAAAAATATTCCTGACCTGAGTGGGAGCAGCACTGGGCAGGTAGAGGGACTGCTGCTCTGGGAAGGACATTGCTCAGTGCCTGCTCACAGGTTATGATGTTGCTGCCAGGGCTTTTTGGATTAGGCATATGAAACCAATCAATGTGTGCGATGCTGGCAAGAATTTAATCTGAATATGGTCACCCAAAAGTGATTTTGCTGTATCTCATTCTGTGGGTTTTCAGAGGTGCATTTATGACTTTATTGGTTGCTATCTGGACAAGCTGCATCTCTGGTGGGAAGGTTTGCTGGCAGAGCAGTCCCAGGAAACTGCCTCTGATGGTGGCTGCTAGAGTAGGAAGCAGGGGAGGTAAAGCACAGGAAGCAGTTAAGGAAGGATGGACTCATTTTCCTCCTCTGCTTGTAAATTAATGCCAACATCCTGTGAGGATCTGACACGATTTCAGTTCATGAGCTCACACAGCATCAATCACAGAGCCTTTCACCATATCCCCAGGACATATCACAGGAAGAGTAACAGCCCTGTTGGTTATCATTCCATAGGAACCCAGAGCCTGGCTATTCAAGACAGTGGATATTTCCTTTTTCTGTCTTCAAAACTGCAATTAGATTCTTTGAAGACCTGCAGGAGACACTTCTCCTGTGGAGGAGCAGATATTTCTCCTCAGAGAAGCTGCCCCCAAATTGTCTTAAGTAACTAACAAAAATAACCTACCCAGTTACTCTCTCATCATTGCATTTCAGGAGGATTTCAATAATCTCTGATGACAGACTCTACGCATAACATGATTATCAAGACAGAAATAATGTCCTATCTCAGATAATGTCCATTACACTTCTGAATGTAAAATCTAAAGCAGCTGGGAGATAAGGAACACGTGGCAATTATGTAGTGACTCTCTTTGCTACTGGAAAAATTTTCTTGTTGGGTTTGCAGAGAGGAAATATTTGCTTAGCTCCTTTGATCTGTAGATGCTGAGTTGTCTACAAGTGGGAATAGCCATTTCTAGTTGCTTTA
This sequence comes from Notiomystis cincta, assembly GCA_013398075.1. Taxonomy (NCBI): domain Eukaryota; kingdom Metazoa; phylum Chordata; class Aves; order Passeriformes; family Notiomystidae; genus Notiomystis; species Notiomystis cincta. The sequence continues at coordinate 212,834 of VZRX01020493.1, forward strand.
AAATTCCAAAAAGCATTTGATGCAGAAGGGTACTGGAGATAAACTCTCTCTGTTTCAGAGGGTACAGATAATGCACCACATGCAGTGGGGGACACCACTTGTTCCCTGAAGGATTAGACAAGGCTATCAGAACATCAGTGGGGAATTTGAAAACAGGCATTGAAACATATTTGTTCTGTCACTTTTGAGGAATATTTGATGAAGCTTGTTTGATTGGATTGTTTCACTACTGTGTGAGCTCGTTTATCTGATGATGGTATTGACCACTTTCTCATTGTATTGAATTTTAATAGTCCCAAGATTAATTAGATGTGCATAAAGAGCAGCTGTGAGAGATGTGAACCTTTTGTTCTGGACTTTTTTTCCTAGTGTTTTGAGAAGAAAGAGATGAGAGATAACTGAGTGCAATCAAAGTGCAGTCATGCTCTTGATTAACAACATAATTAGTTAAAAATCTGAAAGTTATGCAGGGAATACCTGCACTTGATATTAGGGCTCTGAACTGACTAGAGAGAAAGACCATGTTTGTATTTTGCTTTATTACTCATAAATATGATTGAATGCTTTAATAACAAAACTTATCTTTCTTTTTTTTGAATAGCAAAATCAGTTAATAAATAATAAATATAACAGACAACTGAGGAAGATATGCTGGTTTTACTCCTCTTACATTAACCCCAAAAGGGAAAGTTTGGCCCCACTCACAGCTATTTTGCAGCTGGATTTGCTCTAGTTCTCTTAACATGCACCCAGTTCAGTGTTTCATAGAGATGCAGACAGAAGAGGGGTTTCTTTTTTTCAATCTGGGGATCAGGACCTTCTCTTTAAAATATTCAGCTTATGTGGATATTATGTGGATGCTTTCAGTAGGAGCAGATAGAGTGGGGATGGTGCAGGCAGGAGAGTACAGACCTGGGTGGAAGTGGCTGGAGATGTAATGGAGGCTGTTTTCATTTTAGCTGAGGGTTAAAATGTATACCTTGTCTCTTTTTTTTAACAAAAAGCCTATTATTTTTCTTATTTAGCTGTTAAAAGCATGAAAAGAAATCTCCCAGCCTAAAACTAGTAAGAAAATAATGAGGTTTTAATGAAGATTTTTCTGATAGGTCCTCCTGCTTTAATGAAAACTTTATTATCAATTAATATTTGAAAATACCTGTTTTCACACTGGATGAAAATTTTGTCTAACTTGATGTATAAAAAATGAAACCACAAAAGAAAAACAGCACTTTATGGCTATTATTTGTGAATACTCTGTTTTCTTGCCAGAGATAACACACATGATAGAGAACTGCAAACGATCTCTTATTTACATTTTATGTAATTATATATATGGTTTTATTTTACATTTTATGTAATTACATATATGGTTTTACTTTCAGCTTTAAACAGAATAACCTTTAAAAATCCTTTAAGCCTGTGGGATGGCACAAACTTGATAGCAATGAATCTGTATGAGCTCACAAAACGCGTTTGCTGTTCTAGAAGTTTATGCTTCCAGATTTAAATATCTCCACTCCAAAATACATCCTGTATAAAATTCTGAATTCTGTTGGTGCATCTACAAGTTTGCAGTGCCTTCCTTACAACCACCTGTCAGTTTTAACTTATCAAATTCCACGTAGCAGCACTGCTGAGAATCATAAAAAATAGTAGACTAGAAAGTTAGCAAATTTATTTTGTTGTGCAAGGGAAACAATTGTCTTCAACATCTGCAGAAAATCCATCTCTGCTACAATGACTTCCCCAAAAATTTTGATCAATTTTTAAAATGAAAAGTAGGTTGATTTTTTTGGTGGTTGTTCCATACATTTTCAGTGCTCATAAATCCCAAGGGGCTCCCTGGGGGACACATCTGCCCTTTTCCAGCAGAAACTTGGGGAGGACAGGAGGGAGGATTTGGGCTCAGGAAAAGCCACACCGTTGGATTCTGCTCTGGTGTTGTTGATACTTTGTTTTGAAGCCTTTTCTCTATCCCAGTGTGCTGAAGCACAACACAGAGGGCTTGTCCTATTCATGCTGAATGTCTGATAATTAGAAATTAGCTGTGCTCACAGCTACTTCTTGGTGGGCTCATAAAAATTCCTTTAACTCTGCACAGCCCCTCAGTATGCAGAAATTCTTCAGTGCACCATCTGCTCAGGGCTTGTGGACATCTGCAAGTTACCTTTGTGTGACAAGGATATCTGTGAGCTGGGTGTCTGCAGCATCCCTAATAGCTGAAACATTTCAAAGCCGACTACTGGTGAGAATGCAAAGGGGGATTCTTGCACGAAATGAATGTGTGCTAGGAAATAAATTACTGGGACATACTTGCAACTGTTTACCTTCTGTTAAGCTTGTTGCTACTGAATTAATTTTGGAAACATGGTAATTTCATTCTGCTAAAAGTAATGTATGCATGGGATGTGTTTTTAGAGCTTTAAATCATCTGAGAACACTTACTTTTCTTAATTTATCACCTGCATTCTAAAAATCTTAATTTGTAGTTTTTCTACATTGCAATCAAAAACTTATTATTGAAGAGGCTGTCACTCAAAACTTCCTCCTTCCCTCTTGTGATGTGCAAAATGAGTTCTCTGTCAAATGTGCTTGTGTGGGACCAATTCTGTTCTGGATCTGATCCTGCTTTCACAGCTGTAAAGCCTGAGATACTCCTCTGAATATTCACTGCAAATTCTCTGATCAGCTGTTACCCAGCCTCCTGTTAGAAAAACCAGAAAGTAACAACTATTGGGTGGATTTCCAGGCTGCTGAATAGCCTCCTTTTAAAATTGTTGTCCTTAAAATGTATAGTCATGTAATGAAGGAGCAGAGATGAGGATGCCCTGACTGTAAGGCATTGAAAGGCCACTGTTATACTTCCCTTTCATCAGGCAGAGAGCACAGATCATTTGAGCTCTGTAATCTGTTGCTGTTGATAGCTGACCTAATTTCTGAGTGCAGAAATGGCTTAGTAGCAATCCCATCTCTTTGATAAAGGAGGTGAATAGAAGTGGTGTGCTGTTGAATGGCCTCTGCCAAGAAGGTCAGCAAGTTCTTAAGGGAAAAGGTTTGATAGATGCTACTGAATGTACAAGGCTTCTGCCTGTTGCTTATTGACAGATTCTAAAATGGAATTATTTTCTCTCAAGCTCGAAGGTCATTTCCAATACGTGTCTTGGCACTAAACTCAGGATCACTTTAAATTAAATGCCAAGAGTGGAATCTAAACTCTTGAAAATCTTCATATGCTGCAATTACAAAAACAAACCAATAAAGGGAGCACATTTAACGAGACTCACAAATGTCAGAATACAACTTCAGGACATATCCACGTCCATGACTAAGACTTTACTCTGTGCATGCTCATATTGCACAGCTGATAGACAGAGAGGAAAATTGAACCTCACTGACATCCTTTATCTATTTAAAATAATTGCTTCCAATACATTGCAGGGGAAAGCAAAGAGAAAGTATAATTAGACATATCCCTTGGTGGAAAGTCAGTCTATAGGCTTGCATGTCTCTTTATTTTTAACATCCCCAATGCCATCTGGAGGTTATTCTAACCCCCCAAAGTAAGACAGCTCTGAAACAGCTTCAACAGGGCTGGGCCCTGAGGTTCAATTATCATGCTTGGTGTCACGTCACAACTCATTAATTTTCAGAAATATAAATTTATAATGTAATACAGCAGGCATAAACATTTCCAGCATTTGATGGGAGGAGGGATTAGAACTCAATGGGAACAGAGCTGTACTTGGAGTGGCCCTTTTGGACACATGGATAAATGTCTGAGTGTTCAGGGAGCAGCCAACTGCCAGCCATGGCTGATTGCATTGCCTTGTGTCTCTGGCAGGTATTTTTCTCTGATTCCACAGGCTGTAAAAACAGCCCCTCTGAGTCTGGGTTCAGACTTCCTGCTGCATTTGCACATTCCATTAGCAAAATAGGAAATTTGCTATTACATTGCAGAAGGTGGAGTAGGGTAATGCATTTTGCTTTATGTGTATACACTTCCAGAGCACGCCCCACAAAGTTTTCCGTGGCTTTCTCTCTGTCTCTATTCTATTGGCTCCTAAACATCCTCTTATCCTGCCTCTTATCAAGGAAATTATAATATGCTAAATTTAACCTTACTGTGTTGGATTTGGGAAGTCCCAAGAGACCTTTGGAGATCCCTTGTTTCTTGACTCTGTCCCTGATACCTCCACAAAGATGTAGCCTCCTTTCCTCTGATTCTGCAGCTCCCTGTAGATACTCCATGCACTCAGCAGCAGTGGACATGGGACAGGTGGCCTAAGGGACAGGGTCAGTCCAGTGCCTGTCACCCAGGGTCTGTGCTCAGCCTTCCTGCCCCTTGTGCCTCTTGGATGGTGTTTCTAGCAGAGAGCCTTTGGAGCTGCAGCATTCATGGGTCAGCTCACCTTCCTTTCCAATGAGACTGGTGACTTGGAAAGCCCTTATCAAGAGTGATAATGCATTCTGGAAGATGGATGGAGAAATTCTTGCTATGCATAATGCATGTTTCCCCCCAAGGACAAAGCCTAAAGTAATTCTAGTAGGATGCCAGTGATGGAGATGAGATGGAAATTCCCACCTTGAATTCAGATCCACAGTGCCATTTAGCAGCTGGAGACTCCTGGAAGAGGGAAAGCTGGAATTTCCTGGTGGATGTTCTGCTGAGTGCTGCCAGGATGGGATTTTGGGGCAGGATGGCTACAGTGCAGTGCCTCAGCTGGCTGTGTGACTGGATTCAAACCTCTTGGGACCTGCAGCCTTCTCTGGTGCTGTTCAGTGGCTGTATCCAAGCTCTTCTCTGATTTCCCAAAACCTACCTGCCTCTTACAGGCAGAATTTGAAAAAGGCAAAGACTGTCAGTGTAGGTGTTTATGTGTACAAATACATTCAGGACTACTTCCAACATATAGAACAGCTTTTAATTTGTCCCCAGTGCGTGATATGTGGCACTTAGGCACGTGGTAAAGGAACTTGGCAGTGTTATGTTCTTGGTTGGACTTGATCATCTTAAAAGTCTTTTCCAGTCTAAATGATTGCATGTTTCTATATAGAAAACAAAAGACTCCAAGTACATTTACTTTCTTGGTATGACAATTGTCTAGAACAGCTCTCCACCACCCTGAAAATCCTCGATCATCTTCTCTGGGTAACATTTCACTGCCAATAGAAAGAGAAGATATTTTTTGCTGTTAGGTGTAACATCTTTAATCTCGTTCTGTGTGTGGGGTTTTTTGGACCAGAGCAGATACATTTATACTACTGAAACCTTTGGCTGCAACACTTCTGTATGTGTGAGATTTGCACAAAACACATTAACTGTGGCACAGGTAACAGGTTAGCAGATGGTCAGCACAGTCTCTGGAATTATTCTGGGCTGGCAACCCTGCCTAGCATGGATGGAGGAATGATGCAGGAGCTTTTGATGCATGATCCTGCAACCATGGCATTGCAGGGCTCCAACAGCAGTGCTGGGAAAACAGCATTTCTTACAGAAATGCTTACAGAAAACAGATTATATTACACAAATTTCTGCAGAAATGGGCCTTCCTTGGATCTGTGTTAGATAACTACAAAACCACACAGTGTTTAGCAGGTACTCCTCATTTCCCTGTCCTGGCATCAGAACCAATGCTGGCTGTGACCCTTTGCTTGCCTTGCTCTGAGTTGTTGCTTCTCCAGTGGCACAGCCCCTCATCTTCCTCCCCTGTCCCTGGCTGAGCAGCCTCTCTGCAGTTATGGGGCAAAGTGGGCTCTGCCTCTGTTCCCTCGGTATTGTATCCAAACCCTGGAGCCCTCCCAGGAGCACAGACACTAAATGAGGCATCAGCAAAGAAGGGAAGGCAAGAGGCTGCAGGTGAACTGTGAAGGGACAGTCATAACCAGACAGCTGTAAAAACTTCCTAGTGAGCAATCTAATACTTGAGTAGTCTGAGGAGGTGGTTAAGGACAGATGAGACCTCTCACAGGCAGAGGTTCAGCTGTTCCTGCCCTAGGCAAGAAAATGTATGAGCTGGGCCTGTGAGGTGCCTGCCAGCCCTGTTTGCCCTGGTTCTGTGGGCCTGTCCTTCAGGCTCACGTGGCACTGCTGGTGTCCCCAGGGGTCTGGTGGCTCTCAGCCCTCACGGGCCCCTCACTCTGCTCAGCACCACGGCACTTAGAGCTGCATGGCACACTCAGCCCCAGGGCTCTGCCGGGCCAGGGATGCCTGACACGAGTGCAGCAGGAGGAATTGTCCTCACAATAACCCAGGACTGAGCAGCCTGTGGCCCTCACAGAAAAGTGTGGCCCTGGCAGTTCTCCTGCAGCAGAGTGAGGTGTGAGGGGCTGTCAGTGCTCTGGGGGCTCACAGCTCCCAGCTCACTGAAAGGCAGCGTTTGGGGACAGCAGGTGGGATGGCATTTTCCTCATCCCACACCCAGAGAGCTCTTTGTGGGACAAGAAGAGCACAATGGGATTCAGCACCTTTTTCAGAAAAACTGCAGGAGCCACAGGACTGGCTGCTCTCCTTTGTGTTCAGTCACCAGGATGAAGAACTCACTCAGGTGTCAGCCTTTGTCCCCAGAGTGGCTTGCCAGCCCCTGAAAGGAATTGCTGATTTACTCCCACACAGGAGTGTGACTTTCTGTGCCACAGAGAGTCAATAAGCACTAATTAGCCCAGTTCATGTGCAGTGACTTTAGTCTGAAGCCAAGGCCCACTTCCTTTGTCCTTTATAAATCCTCCTCACGTTCCAGGACTCCTGTCACCCCTTGTCACCCTGCCACAGCCCCCTCAAAAGGAGAGTCCCTGTTGCCTGCCACGTGGGGCTGGTGATTCCCCTTGTACCACCCCAGGTTAGAAACCCTTTCTGCTCGTCTTCATAACTTCTACTGCAGTAGAAATGCACACATTTGCTGTCCTCACCATGGTGGAAAGAGAAGTTGGGTGGGGTTGTTGAGAAAGGCTGCACACATGGTTGGGCTGTAATGAAAGGAAGCTGCTCTTTCCAGGCTGCTTGGATTCCAGGCTTTGATTCATCATTGCTATGCTGGAGGAAAGGCTTGTGTGCAATCTGACATCTGGCTACAGGTAGTTTCCAAACAGAATTGGGGCTTAGATTGGGAAAGCTCTTTCTTTCTTTGCTCTTTTTCTGGTGTCTGTTTTTGTGGACTTGAGAGTGCAAACGTAATTTTTTTCTTTTTTATTTTTTTCCTTGGCCATCAGCATTGCCAGAAGTAAAATAGTTTTTGATGAAAACACTGATTTGAGGCAGGCATGCTAAGACCAATGTCAGGCTGTTGCTGGCACCTAGATTCAATTTTACCTTCTATGAAATACAGATTTCATAAAATGATCCATGACTTCTCTGAGCTGTTTCAATTATCTTAAACCAGTTTTGAAAAAATATTTCATCATCTTCAGCCAGTCAATTTTCTTGACTTTTTGATCCTTAAATCTAATCTGTTGTATCCAAATTAGTTGGCACAGAACAAAAATACAATACTAGCAAATTAGCTGCCTTATAGAAGCAATGGGCAAAATTCCTGCATGCAGTACAAATCTGGAGCAAATTTAATGGCTTTATGCCAGATCTGAACTGAAAGCAAAAGGGGGTTGTTTATTTTGATGCCAAATTATATATAAATGTTGTACAAATTGTGTCCTTGCAAGAACATCACTCTTTCTGCAGACACAAATATTTACATGATGACTATATAGCAGAGAAACTGTGGCACTAAACTTTCAGGCATTTGTACTGGAATAGCCACATAAATGCTTTGATTCTAAATGATGCTGCCCTTGTAAGTCTTTGCACCTCATTGTTTTTATGGCCAATTTGTCATTTTTGTAGATAGCTATAAATATGGCCATAATGTATCTACAAGGACACAGTAATTAAATATATAATTAATTTTAACACTGTGCAGTTTAAAGTTCTGTTGAAACTGTAGGTGATGTGATGTTACATTTCAATGCTGCTTTCATTAAAGATATTACAAGAAAAAAATCACTGAAAAGCCTCTGGCTACCTATTGGGAGAGGGAGGGTGAATTTTATTGTCCATCTAATTACTTGGCTGAAGACTCTGAGATTTAAAATCCCATTTCCCACCCCAGTAGGGATGTTAGATATTGTTTTCTGGCCCAAATCCAAGGCAAAGTGAGTTTCTGCATACCAACATGCCCCTGCTGCTACAGCTGAATGTGCTTCTTGCTGGTTTGTCCTGAAAATGTGGTGTAGTGTTGCTTTGCTGTCTGCTCCAAAGGCAGGGGATGTGGCAGAGTACCTGAGCACTACAGGGAGAGATGTCCTGCCAGTCCTCAGAGCCTGTGCCAGGCAGCCCTGGTAGGTGCAGATTGGCACCCCAAGGGTCTGTAGCTCCACCAGGCCATTATTGAGCCTTTATGGTCACTGTGAGCCAAAGTGGACCTGGTGTGCAAGGGTGGGATGCAGCTCAGAGCTGGCTGAGAGCTTCTGTACTGCCCAACAAACAGCAAAATCCTCTGGAAAAGCTCCCTATGATGGAAAATGCACATTGCAGAGTGTATAACTGAGAAAAAATAGTCATATTTTAAATTAAATTTATTAAATTTATGAAATCTGTGCAATACTGAGCTTGAAGACAAAGTGGTACTGTGGGAAGTGTCAGTGTCACCTGTGTGAGTGTTGTATGGGCAGCTCTGAACTTCTCCAGCTCCACCCACGGGCCAGGTGTTGCACCCACGTGGAGAAACCTGCTGGCAACAATGCTGCCCCTACCTTGGAGATCCTTGAGCTCAGGGCAAGGCTCACACCTCACCTCTCATTGTCCAGGCAGACCTGTGGGATTTGCTGTGCAGAGCAGCACAGAATTCCCAGAAATACAAAACTTCTGTTGCCTTTTGCCTGTGTGTGGGGCAGGCATTGTGGTGGAGATCTGGGCACCTGGAAGTCCCACCACGAGGGCTGCAGCCACTCTGCTCCTTCATAAAGAAGCAAAAAAAATATGATGAACCACAAGGAGTGAGACAATAAATATTTCACATTTTCCCTCCAAAGAACAGTAATTTATTGAACTTTCAAAGCTCTTAATTAACTATATGAAACAAGCAGTCCTTCTCCCCCCCACCCCCCCGCTTTCAATAAGGTTTCTAGAGCAAAGCAAAGATGTGAAGTTGGTCTGGTTCTCCTCAGAAGATTAAGGCAAATTATGTAAGATATATTTAAATAAATTAATCTCTTCAGCTAGGTCCTAAATCATGTCATCAATCTATTTGATTCTACAGGCACAACCCTTAACATGCAGCTGTCTTGTGCAATAAGCCAGGGAGATGCTCAGTTGCATTCAAGGGAAATAAATTTAATTATAAACACATCATAGAGTCAAACATTTCCTGAATTTGGAATTCAATGTCTTGTCAGCCTTCCAGCAGAGAACACATCAAACTTTTATAGGGAAGTAGACTCTGTCCTGAATTTATATGTACTGGCAAGCACCTTAACCAGAAAACTATTTCCTCTTTTTTTGGAACTTTTTTTTAATTTAAGGTTATTCATTAATAATTCTGTGTTTCTCTTTTATTTAATTGTTCCCATAACTCAATGTTGTCTCCTCAGCCTCCCATTCTTTCTGGATTCCTTTAAGAGGAATGATTGACAGGGCTTTTCACTGTATGGTTTGTTCTTTATTTATCGTTACTCCAGGTTATACTAAATATTCCATAATTTATAATGGAATATTGTATAATGGATGTTTTAAAGGAATTTTATGCTTGGAAAATTCCTTGAAAAAGGGCAGAAAAAAAAATCTTGAAATCAGCAATGATCCCTTCCAACACTTTCTCACAATCTTTCAGTTAGGGTAACGTGAGCTTTTTATTCTTTAAAGAATTGAAAAAAGTGTTTTCATTGTTCCTGCCGTGTCAGAGTCCAGCAGTGAGCAGCAAAGGTGAGATGCAGCAGAGCTCCCAGGTGCTCACAGGGGCTGACCAATGTGGTTCAGTGTTCTCAAAAGAAGGCAGCTGCATTAGTAGATGATGGATCATAAATTTGTAATGGCACAAAACTGTTCTTTTAATATCTGCATTTAGTTCAGAATAAATTTTTAATTTTCACTTTTTGCAGGCTTATTGTTATTAAAGCCAGTTTCATACTAGCTGGGGAGTTTCAGCAGCTTTGGCCCCACATGAGGAAATAATATATATTAATTCACACTGTGGTTTTTCAGTGACCTACCAGGTCCCACCAAATATTTCATTTTTTCCCATTTTCCACGGTTTGCTTTTGGCTCATTATGTAGCTGCAATGTCCCTGGAGCTGCAGGTGCTGTGGCTTTTTGAGCCCTAACTGCAGCCTGAGCAGTAAAAGCAGCTGAGGTGCCCAGCACATGGGTGGTCCCAGTGACAGAGGTGAGGAGGAGCAGTGCTGGGGCTGTGCTCCCCTTGCCATGACTTCTGTAGTTGCAATGCTAAGTCAGATTCATTTATAACCAAATCAGAATTGTGCTGGTGTCAAGGGCTTTTGGTTGCTTCTACAGCACCCCTTTCTTGCCTGTGTGGGTATGTGTTTCCTTTCCCTAAGCTGCTCTGCACCTCTGTCCTGTGTCGTGGACCACTGGGACAGGGATTCTTAGCTGAGCAACAAGAGACCTGACACGTTCCTCCTCCTGCCAGGGAGATGCTCTGAACTGGATGCTGGGGGGCTCAGCCCCAGGTGCCAGGGCACAGACAGGGCTCACTGCCCTGGCCTGCACACAGGTGGGAAGGCAGAAGCTGCCCTGCAACAGCCCCACTGTGGCTGCAGCTGAGGTACCAGCTGAGCAAAGCTGAGGAAAGCAAGCAAGCCCAGAAACCCAGGGCAAAGCTCTGGGGAGCAAAATGCCACATTTTGTCCAGTGTGTAATTCCTGCTGCATCACTTTCCCAGACAGCCTACCAACTTTATCTTTTCATATTACATTTCAATTTAGGTTGTGGCTGCTTTTTCTAAGTGCCCTTTAAATATGCTTTTAATGCAGGGGAGGGGTAGGAAATGGAGACCCTCCACTGCAGTTCCATGCATCACCTGGAAAAATCTGAGTTTAAGTCAGAGGAAAGGAGAGCCAAAGCACTGCTTATTGGCTTTCCTGAATATGTAGCATCTGCCAGGTATAATTATTTCACCTGGTATCTTGTTAATTGTTTCCCCACACTTTCCTGGGGTGGTGGCAGAGCAAGTGAAGGGGACCAGAATCTCTCCTGTGTGTGCTGCCCACACCATGGAAAAGAGACAACCCAACAGAGCCATTGTTTTAGATGGCATCTTTATCCATGTGGGATTTGCCTCTGTCTCTGGTAACCTGGGACATCTTGCCAGCAAATTCAACTACTTCCAATTTCTACCTGTTGGGGAAGATGAAGCAGGGAAACCTTATAAAGATGACTGCTTAAGTCTTGAGAATATGAAACCTATAAACAAAATAGAATTGAAAGCAAGTTTTGATGTCTAGGATGCCTTAGTTACTGAGGAACTGGAAAACAATAGTATGGCCAGCTGAAGGTAATCCCCTTTTGGTAAAACAATGCCTTTTTCCTTATCAATAGCCCAAGGGTCAGTGCAGACCCTACTAGCTCAGCAGGAGGGGTCCAAAGAGTAGTTGTTAGGGTTTAAAAGATAACACAGTATGGTAATGTAATGATTCTTATAGGCTATATGTAAATGCTATACAATTTGTATCTTGTATTAGATTGGTTAGTGTAAATTAGCATATTCAGTAGTGTGCCGGTTTAGACACAAATCCAGGAGGAAACAACCCGGAAGGGAGTCTCTCTCCTCTCTCCTGCCAGCCAAGCAAGCAGGTCCCGGCAGCACCCACCCCTCACGGGTTCGGGAGAAAGAATTTCTCAAACGAGAGTGAAAAAACCCCTGTTTATTCAACAAAATGAGCTCCCCCCTCCCTTCCCAGAGGTGGAGGCCGATGGGTTTCCCCACAGTTCTCTCAC